>PISX010018763.1:12976-39853 GCA_004024625.1 Mellivora capensis | reverse complement strand
CATGGACGGGACTGGAAGAGATTATGCTGAGTGAAATAAGTCAAGCAGAGAGAGTCAATTATCATATGGTTTCACTTATTTGCAGTGCATAACAAATAACATGGAGGACATGGGGAGATGGAGAGGAGAAGGGAGTTGAGGGAAATTGGGGGGGAGATGAACCATGAGAGACTATGGACTCTGAAAAATAACCTGAGGGTTTTGATGGGGCGGGGGGTGGGAGGTTGGGGGAGCCTGGTGGTGGGTATTGTGGAGGGCACGCATTGCATGGAGCACTGGGTGTGATGTAAAACTATGTATGAATTCTGTTACGCTGAAAAGAAATAAAAAAAATTAAATTAAAAAAAAAAAAAAAGATTGTCCATCTCGACCAGACCGGGTGGAACTTATCCCTGGGATGCAAGTGTGGTTCAACATTCACAGATCAGTCAGTGTGATAGAACACATAAATAAGAGAATAGATAAGAACTATAATCCTCTCAATTGATGCAGAAAAAAGTTTTGACAAAATACAGCATCCTTTCCTGATTAAAACCCTTCAGAATATAGGGATAGAGGGAACATTCCTCAACTTCATAAAATCCAACTGTGAAAAACCCACAGTGAATATCATTCTCAATGGGGAAAAGCTGACAGCCTTCCCTTTGAGATCAGGAACACAACAAGGATGCCCAATCTCTCCCCTGTTATTAAACACAGTACTAGAAATCCTAGCAACACAATCAGACAACAAAAAGAAACAGAAGTTATTCAAATTGGCAAAGAAGAAGTTAAACTCTCTCTCTTCACAGATGACATGATACTTTATATGGAAAATCCAAAAGTCTCCATCCCCAAATTACTAAAACTCATACAATAATTCAGTAATGTGGCAGGATACAAAATCAATGCACAGAAATCAGTTGCTTTCTTATAAACTAACAAGGAAACTCTAGAAAGAGAAATTGGAGAATCGGTTCCATTTATGATAGCACCCAAAACCATAAGGTACCTTGGAATAAACCTAAGAGGTAAAAAGCATCTGTACTCTAGGGACTACAAAACATTCATGAAAGAAATTGAGGAAGCCACAAAAAGATGAAAAACATTCCATGCTCATGGATCAGAAGAATAAACATTGTTAAAATGACTATGCTGCCCAGAGCAATCTATACTTTCAATGCCATCCCAATTGAAATACCAATGGCATTTTTCAAAACATTGGAACACACAATCCTAAAATTTGTATGGAACCAGAAAAGACAGTGAATCACCAAGGAAATGCTGAAAAAGATAAACAAAGCTGGGGCACCATGTTGCCTGATTTCAAGCTATATTATAAACCTGTGATAACCAAGACAGCATCATACTGGCACAAAAACAGAAACATAGACCAATGGAACAGGATAGAGAGCCCAGATATGAACTCCCAACTCTATGGTCAACTAATCTTCAACATAGCAGGCAAAAATATCCAGTGGTTGAAAGACAGTCTCTTCCATAAGTGGTGCTGGGAAACTTGGACAGCTGTATACAGAAGAATGAAACTGGATCGTTCTCTTATACCCTACACAGAAATATTAGTATTTTTAAAAGATATACAAACAGTCCAATCCCATTATTTAATCAGTTTGAGCCAACTTTACAGCTGATGGTGAATATTTTGCTTTGTATAGAAATTGCCATGGATTTGGATTTGTGTGCTCTAATTTTTAACTTATTGATGTTCTATTGTGCAGTAGCATTTTATTTAACTTTAAGATAAGGTTCATATAGCATTATCCAACCACTTGGTAATGTGATTATGTGGTCCCTTGGCTTTAGGTTTCAATTCACACCAGATACCTTTTGGCATGCTTAACTTTCTGGGAACACCCTTACTTGCATCAATTTTGTTTTTTATGTTTGTTGTTACTGTTGTTTTGTTATTGTTCTTAGATCTACAGAACATGACAACGTGTTTTTGACAAGATTGAAAGCTGATGCTCTCTCTTGTTTCCTCCCTCTTCACCAAGGATGCATTTAAATGAATGCTGGTCAGTGGAATACTTTGTCAGCCACAGATACTGTGTGCTTAATTGTTTAATATTGCCATGTGGGTAAGGTATATGATTTTAAGACTTATGTTGCTAAATATATTTACTCTCACTTGTTTATTATCAAAGTTCATATGATATTATACTGACATACTTTGTAAGTGAATTATATGTGATTCAATGATTTCTGTATATTATCAAGCATTTACTGAAGAATCCTTTGTCTTGTTCTCTCTCTCCTGTTTAATAAAGGTTAATATTAACAAATGACAAGGAGTAGAAAAGTCAACGTAAAGATTTTAGAAGGAGAACTTACAAGATGCAGATTTGTGATTCTTTGAATTTGATACTTTTAAATATGATTCTGAAACTTTTTATTGAATATTATCAAATTTGTAAGCTTCACAGCTATGGACATCATATTATAATGTCTTTCTATGCTTGCTACCACAGGAGTAAAATTCTTGACTTTAATATCATCTCTGAAAATGTTAAGTTGATAATTCTGTTAACTTACATTTTACTAATTGGTGTATTATATTACTGCAAGGGATTTGATCTTCAGCACAGTGCAAAATTCTTTCAAACTTGTATGTCTTTTTTTAACTCCATTTTGATTTAAACTGTTTCAGATGTAGTTTTTCATTTAGTAAAAATTGTTTAATTTATATGAAAAGCATATATATAAGTACACACTTAAAAGACAACAATTGGTAAGAAAACCCAATTTTAAAATGGGCAACAGTTACAAGTATGTAATTCACAAGAGAGGATGTTCAAACAGACAGTAAAACTATAACAATGTTCAACACCTTTCATTAAGAAATACAAGTTTAGGGGCACCTGGGTGGCTCAGCAGGTTAAGCCTCTGCCTTGGGCTCAGGTCATGATCTCAGGGTCCTGGGGTCGATCCCTGCATGGAGCTCTCTGCTCAGCAGGGAGCCTGCTTCCCCCCCACCTCTGTCTCTGCCTGCCTCTCTTCCTACTTGCTATCTCTGTTTGTCAAATAAATAAATAAAATATTAAAAAAAAAAGAAATGCAAGTTTAAACCACATTGAAAAACCACCATATGACCACGAAAAATGGCTAAAATTTTAAAAGATTAGCAATACCAAGTATGATAAGGATATAAACTGAAATCCTCATGAACTTCTGGTAGACATTTTAATTGGTGTAACCTATTTGGAGAACTGCTTCCACCCATGTTTAGTAAACTAAATATTGCCTACCCTATGACCTGGCAATTCGTCTCCTCAGAAATAAGAGTGTATGGTCAACAGTGTTCAAAGCTGTATCATTCAATAATATTTCTGAGGCAGAAAGAACTCAGAACAGTTACTGAATAAATAAATGGTGGCATATTGAAACAGTGGAATCCTACACCATTGCTATGTGCCAGAGCTTGGCTAGATATCATAAACTTTAAGATAAATAAACAACAGTAAACACAAAAGGAGTACTGTCCCTATGATTCCATTATATAAAGTTCAAAAGCAAGCAAAACCAATTATGGTGTTAGAAGTCAGCTTAGTGGTTTCTTCTGGGCAGAAGCAGGGCTTCCGGTTTTCAGACTTGTGGACAAAGTGTAGGCCCCTCTCCCAACCTCACCCCCTACCTCGCCTCTCAGGCCCATTTTACCATTTCTGTGCACTAGTCCCCAGTCCCCATGACCTGCACCTCTGCCCCTGCAGGGCTTTCTATACACAGTTCCTGTAATGTTTCTTGGACAACCTGTCCTTTTTGTGGTTTTATCCAACCGCACAGAAAGACAGAGGGGTCTGGGAGTTCGCGCTCTCTCTCCCTACAAAGCCATCACCGCTGTACCGGAAGGAAGGAAGTCCAACCCCCACAACATGGGTGGGACAGCTATAAGGTTACCTCCCTTCTGAGTTCTCATACAAGTCCAGATTGAAGCTACCTGTGCAGCCTTCCACTGTCCACTGCAATGACACCTTCCTCCATTCTTCTGCTCAGCCTCTCCCACTCCTTTACCTGTCTCCCTGGGAGCATTTCCATAGTGATTCATTCATAGGATTCACATTCATTCATTCATTCATTCATTCATATTCATAGGATGTGTGTTCTCATCTTGGCATCTGCTTCTGGAGAACCTAACCTGAGTCAGCTGGTAATATCCAGCTTTTGTTGAAAAAGCTGGCTGGATTAAAAAAAAAATGGTCATGCTGATGTATTAACTTTAGAATAACTTACCAAAGTGTATAATTATAATTTTAAATTTCCTATTTGTTTATTATTCTTCAATAAGAAAAGTTTTAAAAAGTATTCTAAACCCAATAACTAGAGAAACATAGACATGTGTCCTAGACATTAGGCGAAGAAAGGGAAAATGAAGTGAGGGAGGAAATCGGAGGGGGAGAGGAACCATGAGAGACTGTGGACTCTGAGAAACAGAAGGTTTTAGAGGGGAGGGGGGGGATGGGTTGGCCAGGTGATGGGAATTAAGGAGGGCACATATTACAGGGAGCACAGGGTGTTATAGGTGAACAATGAATCTTGGAACACTACATCAAAAATTAAAGATGTACTGTATGGTGACTAACATAACATAATTAATAATAATAATAAAAGAAATGTGTCCTAGAAAACTTTCACATAGCTACATAGTGATTTTTATTTAATATAATTCGTTACAATATAATTATAATAACAAACAAAAACATTGTTTGTATTCAAAATTAAGTGATAAGTTAAAGTATGTTGCATCCATTTATTACAAAACACTTAGAATCATTTAATAACATAAAAATGTCCAAGAAAGGGAGGGGGGTATGGAGAAGGTGGTTGGGTTATGAACATTGTGGAGGGCATGTGATATGGTGAGTGCTGTGAAATGTGTAAGCCTGACGATTCACAGACCTGTACCCCTGGGGCTAATAATACATTCTATGTTAATAAAAATAATTTTAAAAACTTATTTGATAAAAACTAAAAAAAAAAAGAAATACGAATTGCCAATAAAGATGAAATAATGATTCATTTCAGCAATAAACAGGAAAATGGTAATTAGAAATACAGTAAGATATTTAAACCCCAGATGAACAAAAGTTAAGATAATTCTGGCTTTGGTGAGGGCATGTGCACTCTGATAGTGGTAAGTTTTATAACCACATGGGAAAACAACTTTAGGATGTTTCCTAAAGGTTAAGGTACTTACTAATGGTGGTACTTGATATGATTTCAGTCAGAATTCTGGAACAGGTTGCTAAGGATCCCTCCAAGCCTCTCATCTTTGGATTTTCTGCACTCAAAAATGAGTCCCTTCCCAAGGTCTTCAAGATCTAAACACTACTCTTCATTACTTAGCAGAGACTTCTGGCACCCTGAAAGCAATTTACCTAATATCCATCTCTTGGGGGACCAAGTATATGTATCTTCTCACACCGAATGTGTCCTCACAGTTGATCTCTAGGACCCATAATCAGGGACTATGAGACAAAGAAGTACCTCCCTGTGAGTTTTCAGGTTGTTACTTATCTTAATTTTTTTTGTTTGATCATGTGATTTACTTTTTGTTTTATTTTTAGTCTCAAGTTTTAATTTAAATTCCAGTTCGTTAATATACAGTGTAAAACTAGTTTGAGGTGCAAAGTCCTTTTTTTTTCCTTTTACTTTTCTTAATTTCACTCATTTGTTTTGACCTTATTCAAATGAATACTTTGGGATGGAGTTAGGATGGAAATGTGAATGCTAGGAGTGATTTTGACAATTATATTAAAGCTAAATATCCCTAGATTGCCATATAATCACATTTAATGCCATTTTTACAGGAATTTAATTTTTCAGATATGATTTTTGTGAATTAGTATTTTTATTTCAAAAACTTATGACCTTTTAAATTGAGTATTTTGATTTCTGGGCATTTCAATTTCTGGGTATTTTTAACTTTAGGATTTTCTATTATTATAGTAAAATTTTTCCATTTAAAACAAGCATATTTAAATTTCAAAAGATGAGGTAATTAAAGAAAAATATGAAGACAAATCAAAGTGACCTGCAGATATATCACAGTTGTTCTTCTTTTCTTTTCTGTAGAAGTAGGTGTCTTCCAAGAAATTCTTAACTATGCAAATGAAAAAAGTTACACAATTTTTTCATTACTCTATCAGAAATAAAGTAAGCTTCTGTATAAAAAAATGCGTAAGAAACCTTATTATTTTTTAAAAAGTCAAATTATGAGTCAGTCTATAAAATATGGTCCCTATTCAGAAACCCTAAGTTCTTTTACTTATTTTTAGTGTACATCAAGATTTATTAATGGTGGTGCCCCTGGCTGACTCAGGTGGTGGAGCATGTGACTCTTGATCTCAGGGGTTTTAGTTTAAACCCCACACTGGGTGTAGAGGTTGCCTAAATAAATAAAATCTTTAAGAAAAAAAAAAAAAGATTATTAGGGGCTATCTCTAAGTGATAAGACTTTGCCTACTTTTTCATTCTCTCCTGAAATACCCATATTTTCCCAATTCTCTATAATGAGGTATATTCATTTTAACTAGAAATAATTTTTAAAAGTATTTCCTGTAGGAATAGCAACTACATCATGGAAAATAAAGTGTGTCTTGAAAATAGGTGGATATTTCCTATACCCTGTGAGATGGTTATTATCAAAAAGAAAGGGAAAAAGAAAGAAATAAAAGGAAGAAAAAGCTAATGTTGATGAAGATGCAGAGAAATTGGAAACCTCCTGTGCTGTGGATGGGAATATAAGACAATATAGCTGCTGTGGAAAACAATATGGCAGTTCATCAAAAAATTAAAAATAAAATTACTGTATGATCCAGCAATTCCCCTCGTGGGATATATTAAAAAAAAAAAAAAAAAAAAAAGGAAAGCAGAATCTCAAAGAGATATTTATACACCCAACTTCAGAGAGGCACTATTCACAACAGCTAAAAAGTGAAAGCAACCCAGGTTTCCATCAACTGATGAATAAACAAAATATAATAAACACATATAAAATAGAATATTATTCAGTCCTAAAAAGAAATGAAATTCTGACACATGCCACAACATAGGTAGACCTTAAGCTAAGTGAAATAAGCCAGCCACAAAAGAATATAGACTATATAATTCCACTTGTGTGAAGAATCGAGAGTAGTCAAACTCTTAAAAACAGAAGGTATGATGGTTGTTTCCAGGGGTTGGGAAAAGGGCGACATGGGAATTTGGTTTTTAATGTGTATAGTTTTGATTTTGCAAGTTGAAAAATTTCAGAGATTGTACAATAATGCAAATATATTTTAAAACACTGAGCTGCATTTTTAAAAATGTCTGAGATGATAAGTTTTATGTTACGTGCACTGTACCAGAGTTTTGTTTTGTTTGTTGGTTTAAAGCAAGTATATACTGCTATTACCATTTAATGGATGGGTGAGGTGGCATGATTCGGGGACTTCCAATTTTAATCCCAGTACCACCCTACAAATGTTCACTTTGCTAATTAGTGCTGCATCATCATGGATGGCTTCCTTTGACCTCACCACTTTGTGTTTTAGATCAGTGCTACCCAATCGAACATTTTGCATAGAAAGGTATAGAGGATAGAGGGATAATGGTATAAAGGTATAAAGGAGAGAGCTGTTATATATCTGTGAGTTCAACACAGTAGCCACTAGCATCATGCAACTGCTGGACATCTGAAATGTGGCTACTGTGATTGAGTTCCTGCATTTTGTATTTTATTTATTGTAATTAATTTAAGTAGTCACATGTATCCCCAAGTGGTTACTATATTAATGCTAACCTATACTTGTTTGTATCCACCTTCTTCTACCACCCAAAGAACTTCTTCTTGTGATGATTTTGAGAAAACAGAAGCAAAACTCCCCATCCCCATCAGTTCCCATTTTGCTTTTCATCCCAGATAACAGGTATCCCAGGTGTTGGAATCACATTCCCTAACCAGTAAGTTTTCACTATCTTCCCCTTATAAAGAGCATCCTCTGTGATCTTTCATTACATCTGCTGGGCTGGCAAGCACTTGCCATTGTGAAATAGCTGATAAGCACTTTGCTGAGTTTCCGATTGTTATCAGATTAGAGTCATGTACACGATCCTTGATGAGGCTCAAGTCAAGACAAGTAATATGGGAGTTTGAGTAATCTGGGAGTAACTCTAGTTGCTTGGGTCTTACTAGCTGCTGCTAGGGTGCCATTTCTTTATCTAGAGACATCAGGCATTCAGGGAGATGGCTGGCCTGATTGTGGAATATACTCCATATAGAAGGCAGCAAAGCAATATTTGAGAAAGGCAAGGACAAACATTGGAATCAGTTGGCTCTGGGCTTAATTCCATTTATGCCACTATCATACATACTTTCTACTATTACACATACTATCTACCATCTTGAACAAGTCCAAAACTGCTCTGATCCACCATATTTTGAATCTGCAGGATGAAGATAATACAATATTTCAGATGATGAAGTCTGGCATAAAACGATCAATCAGTAAATGGCATCTGTTAAAAATGACTGACTCTGTGCCCCCTGCTCTTCATTTACATTGTCTCATCTTCATCTCTTCATCCATTTGGCTGTAATAAAAATAAGATGGCTATAACCTCACCTTCTCTTTAAGGAAAGTGTCCCTGGGAATTTGGCTCTTCATTTTGCTGGGAAAAGAATGTGTTGCAGAAATAAACCCTAAGTGATTTATTTAGTTAGAATAAAATTACAGTTTTTATTTAGTATTTTATTTTATTTCTGTTTTTGGCCTGGGGATGGGTCGAAGGTAAATGGGAATCTAAGAGATGAGACATGAGCTCACATGCAGCAATGTCAAAGCAGAGGGTGGGGACCCACCACTCCAGTATAGCCAAGCGATGACTTTGAATAAGTATTGTTATGGATTCTGAAGCTGTTGGCTGCCAAGTGTGTGATACAAGTTTCCTGACTTGACAACCCCATAAATCCTTTAGTAGAATTCGCTTTGCTTATTAGAGCTTTCTGCATAAATGGATGCTTGTTAGGAAACTCAATGAGAAGTTCAGTTCTGCATCTATATGAATGTAGGACTAAAGAAGAGAGCACAAGTTGGTGCACATCTGGGTGCCCATTCATCTACCCATTCATCTAGACTCTTAATCAACCAGAATGTATTGAAATTACTTTCTTGAGCATCTCATCATGTGAAATATCACCAGGCCTAAAGGGAGCTATAGTCTTTGTCCTAAAGGATCTCCTGGTATAAAAAGGACAAGGAAGATAACAAGAGACCTTGAAGGGAAACTAAAGAATTTTCAGTACATCTGCATTGCCTCACTGATAAGGACAGAGAGAATTCAAGGCTCAGATGCTCAGAAAGACCAAGTGATAGTCACTTAGTTTCAGAGCTAGGACTGGGAGCTGTGATTTTAGACACGTAGAATATGATCATCTTGATAGACTGGAGAAGCTGAACATGGTATTAGAGGAAAGACCGGTGGATCCTTCCATAATTAACCCAACCAAGTGCAGAGACAGGTGTTATCTGAGCTGGGCTGTGGCAGACACTATGGTTGATTCCAATATTTCTCCAATTCTTTCTCAGTATCAAGCGAACAAACAAACAAAATACTGGTTCTTGGCTAAATCTTCTTACTCCAGCTTCCCTTGCACTTGACTGACTGTGCATGTTTTGGCCAGGGAGGTTGAGCTCTAAGCAGAATTGTCTTGTGCACTTCCAGGAAGCCCCACTAGAGGGATGCAAAGGACCCCTCTGGGTGGATCTCCCCCTCTACACAGCCCTTGCTATGACTAGGTGGAGTAGCTCAAAGAGCTTGAAGTACAACATGCTTTGACAACATTTTTCTCTCCCAGATATGTATTTATTTCATTGCTCTAATTTTTGATGCCATGTACTCTCTTTTCCACTTTCAAGTCCTATTCATTCTTGATGTCCTAGCACAAGCTCTGCATCTTCAAAAATCTTTGGCTGACAATACCAGCCATGGGTAATGACTCCAGCCTATGAACACCTATGGCATTACCATGTGGTAGACCTCTATCAAGGTAAAGGCCCAGAGCCCATTCACATGGATGTTCAAGACTCAGTAGTTGCCCATAAGTTTCCTTCATAGAACTCCAGGTCTTTGGAGAGCACAGTCTGTGTGTGTGTGTGTCTGTGTGTGTCTGTGTGTGTGTCTGTGTGTGTGTGTGTGTGTTCTTGAGATGGAGAATTACAGGAAGAGAAAATATACATTAGTGTAGATAATAGGAAGTAACCAGAAAAATTCTGTAAAGCCAAAGAAAATTACCCATTTGTGGGAAAACATTTTCCTGTCTATACTCATATACACAAGCGTAAAAGTATATGTGGGATGAAGCACTAGCCACTTCATGAAGACAAAAGAAGGAATATACGAATATAGGCCCACTGATTTTTACATACAAAGCCTAAACTAAATTCCTGTGGGAAACTAAAATTATTGGGTACACAGATATAAAATGAATATGTCCCAAAGACTATTTAACTCATTAGCTAATGAAGGAACTGGAAAAGATGTTATAACCTGTTTAATGAGAAGTCAAAGAACCACAAATTTACATGCTGAGAAAAAACGCTTACATGAATTTGCATAAACTGCTCTATCCAGAGGGCAACAATCAACCGCATTCCACTGGACATAATTAATTTGCTTTTATCTAGGCAAAATTATTTGCATTGCTATCAGTTTTCTATAAGTTAACTTCTACCTTAACAGAGTTGTGAAATAGCCTAATAAAAGACGAAAGCTGGCAACTTGAGAGAAGCACACAATCCCTACAGGCTCCTTCCTTCTATGGAGAAGATATCCATTAATCTCCAGTTCATTCCCAAATCTTAAATTTTTCACTTCACCACTCATTTCTCTGACATAGTTCAACCTCCCCTCACTCATAGCTAGCCCGAATTTGTTCATAATGTCTCTTCAAACAGGTAACTCTTTCTTGTCTCCCAGGCTTGGACATGCTTTCTGCCCAGCTTCACCAGCTTCCCCTCCTCTAGCTCACCCTCACCAATGTCCTCACCTCTGTCCTTCCCCGGTTTCTCTGTCAGACAAGCCTTGACCTCCCACATTAGAGAGTCTGTCTCCCCCCCGCCACCTCCCACATTCCTGGTGCTATGTAATATTAGATGCTCACTCATTTATATTTGTAAGCAAAATGGAGTCAGAGAAAAAGTATATTCATTGCCTGGTTGAGTGAAAAAAAAAAAAAGGATGAGAGAATGAATGACTATAACCCAGCTTCCACATCCTCATGCATAATAAAAGGAAGGATCCCTGCCCTGCCCACTCTCAAAATTAGGATGAGTTTCAGGGCAGACCCATAGACAATGACAGATGGGCTTGACAAGTAAGAAGTTTTCATTTCATTTGGTTTGGTTTATTAAAAAATATATAAAAATGAAAAGTTCTTTGGCAATTTCCACTTCTGACAAAAACAGTTACAAATAGTCAATGATAAGAATCATGATTGGAAGAATATTTTGAAGTTAATTTCAAATAAAATTGGTCAATAGGAAAGAGCAGACATTTTAGGCATCACTGAAAAAATAAAAGTTAAAATAACAAATACAAACATGAGGTTGGCATATATTCATGAGCAAGACTGTCAGTTAATTTGGTAAATATTTATTTCCTTCCGACACATGCACTGTGTTCTTTGGGGTATTTATGGAGGGGCTTGGTAATGAGCTGTTTGCTTTAGTATGATCTAAAAACAAACCAAGGCACATGCAAAATGCAGCCATCTAATTAAGGAAGAATAAATACTATGCCATCATCAGAGCATCCCACCCACCTGAACTCCAATCTTGTGTCAGGCCTTGCCAAAGACACTTGAAAGCTCTCAATTTACCGTGGGCACCAGATGATGCTCACATAGAAGACAGATCTACTGACTCGTTAAAATGCACTAATTATTCCACAATTTTGAAAGTGAGAACATATGGGAGCTGTTTTCCTTGTGAGAGTTTCTGCTTCAAAAACAAAGTACATGACTGAACAAGTATTTTCCATAACCTATGTTGTTTGCAAATGCTATTCAAAGTCCAACAAATTCACTAAAATTAAAAATGCTTAATTCCTCTCTGGTCACTGGCTGCCTGATATTCAGTTCCTCTACCCACATCTCTTTATTCCCATTGGGCCTCTGCCCTCTGAACTGTGACTACTTCTACCAAGATGATCAGAGCCAACTTAAAAGTGAAATATTCTAACCATTCAATTAGTGATTGGGTCAACACAATGTGAGCAGCTGGTGAGATGCTTTCTTTGTCTTCGCAAAAGGAGCAGATGCCTTGGTGCTATAAGGACATGGCCTCTAAGAAGAGAGCCATCTACAGGGACACAGCAGTGAAGATCCCAGGCAAAAACAAAGGACCTTGAGGGATGAGGACAGACCATCTCAGGCCGGCAGACTCTTGTAAATTTATTCCTGTAGCAGCAACCAATCTAACATCTAGATGAAAACAACTGAGTATCTGGGTCCCAAAGACAGCTGTATTAAATGAGGCTGTGATTCATAGAAGCACACAAATCCCAAACTAACATTGAATTACTTGAAGACTGAACTAAGTCTGGGGAGTACAGAGCTAAGATTATTCAGAAATGATGATGTTTATCTAGATATTAACCATTACATTATTTATGGGATGTTTATTCTTTTGCCCTTCTTTGTACATGAACTTTGTCCTTGCTAGCTTGCATTTGTTTAGAGGTGAAAATAAAAATTTTCTCAGACTGAAAACAAAGAGAAGGAGCAGGATATATATGGCTTTTAATATGTAAAAATAGGATTGGGCACTAAGACAAGGGTCTTCCAAGCCAGGGTCTGGTCTTGAAAGCAAGTTTACCAAATCTTTACTTCTCTTTCTTTGGCCTATAAAAACCTATTTATAAAAGACTCGTTGTCATAGTGTTCACCTGCACTGTGAAAAAGGTAAAAGGATACGACGTGAGTTCTGTAAATGGTTGAATTTTGTCCCCTAAAAAGTTATGCTGAAGCCCTCACCTCAAGTACTGGTGTGCAAACCTGGCCTTATTTTGAACTTGGATCAAGTTAAATATGAGGTCATTTGGGTGGGCCTATGCCAGTATGACTGGGGTCATTATAAGAAGATGACCATATGAAAACACAGACAAAGGGAGAGCACCATGTGACAATAGAAGCAAAGATTGGAGTGATGTCTCTACAAGCCAAGGAACACCAAGGATTGCCAACCAACACCAGAAGCTAGAAAAGGCAGGGAAGGATTTTCCCCTACAGGTTTCAAGAGGATCATTGCCCTGCTGCTCTTGGACTTTTGGCCTCCAGAACTATGAGACAATGAATTTATGTTGTTTGAAGCAATCCAGTTTGTGGTATTTTTTTAGGAGCCCTGGGAAATTTATGCAAGAACTGTTGGACTTTTATTAGGGGAGCCATAGGTAATTCATACAAGGACAAAAAGGGAAAGGCAGGAAAAAAGCATGGGGTGAATATCAGTGTCCCTATTTATCCCCCTGGCTTCTGCCTAGAGAGTGGGGGAACATCAAGTTAGTACTTGTGACACCAAAGATGGGAGTGGGGGTGGAGAGTCTCCAGCCATGCTCCTCTGAGGACTCCAGAGGAGGCCACATAACAGGTGTCCTGCATCAGTCTGGTAAGATAAGCTCAGTGGTGCAAGGTCTCTGCTAAAGGAAGAACAAGAGGGTCAGCTCTCCTAATGCTTCCCTTGGTGCTCTGTGTCATTCCCAAGCACCAGGAAATGCTGAAACCAATAGTATCTTCCATTAGAATCCCACATTTTTCTTGACGTTTCAATTACTGCTTTTGTATATCTCTTAATCTCTGTATTACAGACTTGTTTTGAATGAAGTTAGAATTCAATCCCGACTTTCCAGTGAAGTAACCATTGTACAAGTTGGTTAAACAATGACTGTTTTCCCAGACATTCCAATTTCTGTTAATGTCATGATCATTCATTGAGTCACCCAGGCTTGCCTCTCTCAACTGTGATGTTCTCCAGATAGTTCCTTGATCCATTAAACACCCTACATGCCTTCTAAGATCAGCCTTTTCATTCAAGAGACAAAATTAATGCTTACTAAGCAAGTAATCTTTCTAAGTATTTGATGTTTAATAATGAGTGACATGCAGTGATAGCTGTCTTCATAGAGTGCATTTAGTCCACTAACAGAGCAGATATAAAGTAATTAGTTACC
The DNA here is from genome assembly GCA_004024625.1 of Mellivora capensis. NCBI lineage: Eukaryota > Metazoa > Chordata > Mammalia > Carnivora > Mustelidae > Mellivora > Mellivora capensis. The sequence goes on along the minus strand of PISX010018763.1, from coordinate 25,651 downwards.
CAGCTAAATGTCTAATTAAAACTGTCATAATACTGTGAAAAGAAAGTGAAGGGTTCTGGGAGACATGGTAATAGGGGAAATGATCCAGTCTGGGTAGGCCATAAGGAAAGACTTCCTGAGAAAGTGACATTTGATGCAAGACCCTACAAGAGAGTAGGATTTCCCTAGGTGGAGGTAGGCAGGTGGCGAAATAGGAACTGATGGCAAAAAACCTGATATGAGCGTGAAGGAGGAAATGATGGGACAGAAGCAAAGAGCTCAAGAGGACAGCTATCTACAGTAAGGCTGGAAATGATGGCAAAGACCAAATCTATTGCCATTTTAAGAATTTTGATGCGTTTTTTGGTTTTGGTTTTTGTTTTTTTAAAGAACAAGAGAAAACGATTGAAGAATTTCAGCTGAGTGGTAACATGTGGAGGGCCAGTCTTTAGCCATCTAGCTTCTCTGTGAAGAAGTGATAAGAGTCACCAATAGTTCAGGGAGACAAGCAGACCTGCATGTCAGTGGCCCTCAGTTTGGCTTACGTGTATGGCCACATCTGAGAAGTGGTCAAATATTCTGGAGCCTAGGTCTCACTCCTAGAGTCTCATGAGTTTCACTTGAGTACACCCTGGGCATTTTGATTTTTAAAATCCCTCCAGGGGATCCTAATATAGTCAAGAATGTCACCTGTAGATAAGACAACACTGACACAGAACCACTGTGATACCTGGGTGGTTCTCTGCATGAGGGTAGGGGTTTTTGTTACTGTTTGTTTTTTTGTTTTGTTTTGTTTTGTTTTGTTTGTCTCTTATGTTATCCGTCATTCTTGCCCCCATATCTAGAATAATATCTGGAATGATGGTTAATAAGAAAAGGAAGAGGGGCATCTCAGTCGGTTAAGCAGGTGACTCTTGGTTTTGATTCAGGTCATGATCTCAGGTTCATGGCATCCAGCCCCACTTCAGGCTCCTCACTCAGTGGGGAGTCTGCTTGCCCCTCTCCCACTGCTTCTCCCTCAGCCCCCATGCTCTCTCTCTCTTTCTCAAATAAATAATTAAATAAATAAAATCTTTAAAAAAAAATAAGAAAAGGAAGAAAAAAAGAAATGCAGGAAATTGAACATTTTTTTTAAAATATATATGCTACTATTTACATTTATACCCCTCTCTCTAAATAAAATACTTTGCCTGGTCTCTAGAATAAAGCCTACAGCACTAGAGTTATGGTTTTTCCCTCCCCTCCCCTGTCTTTTAAACAGTAGCACCCCCTAGGGTTTAACTGTGTTCATGGGTCCCCAGCTGGAGACCCTCTTACAACTTCCCTGCCAGGTTGCTTGGGACATGTGAAAAAATGTTAACCATTTTTTCTGAAGCGACAGGTGCAGGTTTTAAGTCCAGTCCCCAGAGACAGACATCGATGTCTTTCATCTTCTCCCTTCCCTTCCCAGGGCTGGAACAAACATGGAGTTTATGAGTCAGCTTTTCAACACTGTAGACCAAAGTAGCATACCTTGGGAGGATAAAGTCACATGATAGAGCTATAACAGAAAAACCATCTAGAAAAATATTCACATGACACCTAGTTTTCTATTAGACTAAGAAAATAACTTTCACGTTTTATACCATTTAGAAGATAAATATTTGAGTGTGTATTTTATTTTAATAACCAGACAGGAAATATAATATTGGGATAGTGGCAATGTCACATATTAATTTAATATATGTTTCCCTCAAATATTTTAACACCAGAATTCTTTGGGGAGCTTATGTGTTTTGGGCCAAGTTAGCCTACAGAATATTTTGCTTTTATTATGAGAATCTCATGTTGTTTCATGATTTCATGTCAAATCATTTTTTTTAAGATTTTATTTATTTATTTGACAGACAGAAATCACAAGTCAGCAGAGAAGCAAGCAGAGAGAGAGGGAGGAAGCACACTCCCTGCTGAACAGATAGCCTGATGAAGAGCTCAATCCTAGGACCCTGAGATCATGACCTGAGCCAAAGGCAGAGGCTTGAGCCACCCAGGCGCCCCCATGTCAAATCATTTTTGATAAGATATCAATTAAGCAAAAAATACAAATGGATTCTGTATACTGCATGGGTGTTCATGTTACATCCTAAAAGGACTAAACAACAGAATATTCATTATTACTTTAAGTTCCTTTTGTGTGTGTGTACTTAGCCCAGAAACTAAAGCTTCATTTCTCCAACTGTCCCTCGGCTACTGTGGCAGATGTATAATGAAAATGCTTCAGCTGCTCCAAAAAGGAGCTCTGAAGTTCTTTGTTTTTAAATCAAAATTATTTAAGAACAAGAAAAATAATAGAAAGAACAAGAAAAGAAAGAACAAGAATAAGAAAGAACAAGAAAAATAATAGAAAAAGTCAGGGTGCATGAGAAAGAGTGAGAGAGCATTCATAATGAATGACACACTCAAGTTTGCCTTTGTTAAATAAGCTTATGGGAAACCTTTCCATCTATAAAGTGAAAAGTGTTCCTGCTGCTTAGAACTAAAGGTGTTAATCCACAGAAGCCCATTGGACCCTTCATTTCCTGCACCTACAAACTTCTGACACCTGCAGATCAGTGAAGTAGGGACCATGACATTCGGCTTCACCTTCTCATAAGTCATTTGCAAGAGTTCATTTCACATTTCATCCAGATCACAGAACAATGCTTTCCCCCATCAAAGATGTCCAGATCCTAATCCCCAGAACCTGGTAATATTGTTGCTTTACATGGTAAACAGGAAGTTTACAGACATGATTAGATTAAGGATCTTGAGATGAAGTGATTGTCCTGAATTATCCAGGTGGTCCACATATAATCCAGGTGCACTTGCAAGAGGAAAGTGGGGGCTCAGAGTCAGAGAAGGATAAATGACCATAGAATGAGACAAGACCATAGAAGCAGAGGTTGGAGCAGGGTGAGGCTACAAGCCAAGGAATGCTGGTGGCCTCTAAAGGCTCCAAAAACAAATAAATAAATGATTTTCTAGAACCTTGAGAAGGACAGCAGCTCTGAGGTCACCTTGATTCTAGTCCAATAAAGCCATTTCTGACCTCTTCCCTCTAGATTTCTAAGACAAAAAAGTTGTGCTGTTTGAAGCCACTATGCAGTTCTTTGTTGTATCAGCAATAGGAAATTACTTTTTTATGGAAAAACATTAATCAAGACCCCTATGTCATACTATGTTCAAAAATGAACTTATGATGGATAATAGGCTACAATTAGAATTTTTAAAATTCCTTCAAAAATACAGAACATCTTTGCAACCTTGGAGTAGACAGATTTTTTTCATAGACAGGACACATAAAAATTAATTAACTGAATCAAAAATAAAAACTCTCCTCATCAAAGGAGCACTTTAAAAAAATTCAGAAAAGGTCCAGAGAGAGGGAAAATATTTGCAATACATATATCTGACAACAGACTCGTATCTAAAATATAAAAAGATTAATGCAGTTCAATAAAAAGACAACCTGAAGCTTAAAATATGAACAAAAGACTTGAGCAAGCACTTCACAAAAGAAAATATACAAATAGCCAATAAGCACATAATAATGTGCTCAAAATCACTAGTTAGAAGAGGAGTGTAATTAAAACAAAGACTGTCGAGAATGTAGAGCAATTCAGATGCTCATATATAACAGGGTGGAAAGGTTAATTGGTATGACTACTTCGGAAAATAACTTTGCAAGTTCTCATCAAGTTAAACCTATACTTTCCATATAGTCCAGCAATTCTACCCCCTGGTATTTACCCTAAAACCAAAAATATTTTTCTACACAAAATCATGATTTTGAATACTCTTGGCACCTTCATTTATTCTAATGCAAAACTGGAAACAACCCAAATGTCCATGAACAAATAAATGGATGAACAGCTTCCAGCATATCAATGCAATGAGAAGAATGAGCCACTGCTACTACTGGAAAGAGGCAAGATTATTTCATGTGAGAGAAATGTTTTTATATCTAGGGGCACCTGGGTGGCTAGTCAGTTCAGCATCTGCCTTTGGGTCAGGTCATGATCTTGGGGTCCTGGGATCCAGCCCTGCACCGGTCTGCTTCTCCCTCTGCCCCTGCCCCAACCCAGCCCCAGCTCTCCCTCTCTCAAATGAATAAATAAAATCTTAAAAAAAAAAAAAAGAAAAGAAAAAGAAAAAGAAATGGGCTCAGTCATTAAGCATCTGCCTTCAGCTCAGGTCATGATCCCAGGATTCTGGGATCAAGCTCCACATCCCACCCTACTCAGCAGGAAACCTGCTTCGCCCTCTTCCATTCCTCCTGCTTGTGTTCCCTCTCTTGCTGTGCCTCTCTCTGTCAAATAAATAAATAAAATCTTTAAGAATAAATAAATAAACAAATAAATAAAATTTTAAAGATTTTAAAAAATGAAATGTTTTATAATTAGATTGTGGTGGTGACTTCGTGGATAAATACACTTGTCAAAATTCACATAAGTGGGTGCATTTTAATTATGCATATTATTATTTTGATTATTTAAGAAAGATTTATTTTTTTAATGATAATAGTTTTAAAAAATGAGAGAGGGTGTAAAAAAATTAAAAGCTATCTGCCCATGTCTGAGACAAGAAATCAACACTGATAATCTCCTCTGTCAGGAGGCAAGAGAACCATTCAAGACAATCATTCAGATCTTGTCCAAAGGTGCTGGAGCAGGCATGAATGGGCTTCTACTGGCCATAGATAGGACAATGTGAATGTCAAAAAGAAAAACCAATGCAGTTGATTGAAACCTATTTCATATTTAGAAATTGATGAAATTTTGACGAAAGAGAGGGGAGGGGAAGAGAGAGAGGATATGGGGCAGGGAAAGAGGCAGAGACAGAGGGAGAGATAGATAGCAAGAGGACCTTAATAGACACCATTGGATGTAACTGGACAATTGGACCACCAACTTCTTTCCCTGATGAAGCTAATTAAAGCAAATGAATTAGGCATCAATCTTGCATTTCCTGTATAGGTTATATGTCACAGAAGCCAAATAGCCTTAGTGATATGGAAAATTTTCTTATTTACTGAAGAATTCTAGCTTAATAAATATAGAAGAAATCACTCCTACAACCCCAACTGAAATAATTGGCTCCAGCAATGACCATTGATACACAATTAGTGAAAGCTTACCTTAATTACTATGAAAACATTATAATGGTGAGATTGAGCTATTGTACCTGGACACATTGACCAATTTTTGCATCAAATATAATGAGACAACAAGGTACTGTGTACCTCTTGGGGGTGACACAGTATGAAGTCTGCCATGGACTTGCCAAAAACATTGAATGTGAGCCTGGTGAGCCCATAGAATTAACTTCCATGTATAGGGAATATAGGGAGTATATAAAATATGTTAAATGACACTGCTAAGAAATAAGCAAACAAATGCAGAATTTAGGATTGCCCACCAAAAATCTAAACCAGCATCAATGACAATACTATGACCAAAAGAAAAAAATAAAAGTGGTTGGGCTGTATTGCCCTAACAATGTGTTATTAATTAATTAATTAATTAACAGTTAATGAGTTACTAGTTCAAGTTTTGGCAAAAAGAGCAATGGAGCAGAATAGGGAGTTGTTGGTTTGTAATCTCTGGAGTTCTCTGGGTGAAATCAGTCCCCTCTGCAGAGGGCACAGAAGGATAGAAGAGAGAGACAGGCCACTCCAGGTTGGTAGGTGGCCAGCTTAATAGGCAAGAGAACTTATCTACGAGGCTTGTCTTGAGCAGCTACAAGATGAATGGCTGTCCACACCTCACCCCCCACCTCTGGCCAGAATCTTTTTTTTCAAGGTTACTTTTTTTTTTTTAATTAACGCAAAATGTATTATTTGCCCCAGGGATGCAGGTCTGTGAATCATCAGGCTTATTCAGGCTCTGAATTCTCTCATAAATACCACCCAGATGGTCTCAACACCACATTGCTCTCTCAAGGCTACAGTCTTGAAAATGGCTATTGGAATGGGGAACAGAACATCTGTTCTGAAAACAAAGGAGAGAATAAGGAGCCTATGATGACTGGGTCTAGCGCAAGGGTCAGCTGGCTGGCATGTCCTCTCAGTGACCTCCCCTAACAAATTCCAGAGTTTATCACATAATAAAGATTGTCTGTTCAGAGAGGAAACAAATTATGGGGAAAAAAGTGAGGGTTGCTGGAGGAGAAAGGAATGGGGGGATAGGATAACTGGGTGATGGGCATTTAGGAAGGCACGTGATGTGACGAGCACTAGGTGTTATATGCAAATGATAAATTGTTGAGCACTACATCTGAAACTAATGATGTACTCTATGTTGGCTATTTGAATTTAAATTTTAAAAATGATTGTTCAGGACGCCTGGGTGGCTCAGTTGGTTGGGCGGCTGCCTTCAGCTCAGGTCATGATCCCAGCATTCTGGGATCGAGTCCCACATCGGGCTCCTTGCTTGGCGGGGAGCCTGCTTCTCCCTCTGCCTCTGCCTGCCACTCTGTCTGCCTGTGCTCGCTCTCTCTCTCTCTGACAAATAAATAAATTAAAAAAAAATTTTTTAAAGATTGTTCAAGTCAGTGGGGGAAATTGTAAAATAATTAATAAATAGTTTTGTGTAGATTACATAAATATTTAGGAAATAAAGTTAATGAAGTTGTTTCTACCATATAATGAAAAAAATTATTTATGAATTAAGAACCTAAGCACAAAAGTACTATTGAAAATGTAACAAAAATAAAAGAAGGCCCTTCTAATCTTGGAATAAGAAAGGCCTTCATCATTAAAACACAAAATTCAAAAGTTATGCATGGAAATTCTGATAATTTAAGATGTAAATGTCAAAACTAAGGTATGATTTAAAAGTGAGAATCAAACCCTTTACTGGGGGAAAATGTTTTCAACTGAAATAATAAGCAAAGGATTAGTTTACATACTACATAAAGAACTCATAAAAATAAAAAAGATACAAAAACCCTAAAGAAAAGTGGGCAAAGGATATAAATGGTCAATTCATACAAAAGAAAAAATGTCAAGAATTACCCCACAATAATACATATTATACCTTGCAACAATATGCAAATAAAAATAATAAAGATATGAATAATTGCATTAATAATACAAGTAATAAAATTTAAAAATATATAATAAACATATGTATACTATAAAATATATAGCAAGTTATATAATTATATGTAAAGATAACATCGTATAATAATATACATAATAATATATATATATAACTTTTCAGTTCACACACTAGGAAAGTAAATCCTAGAATCATGCCCACTGCTTGCAAACTTGTGGAGAAATCAATGCTCTCATATGCTTCTGTTGGGAAAATACCCTCCCCTACTTATGATCTATCTTTTCTTTCATGTGGGGAAAGCCCCAGTAGCACAACACACCTCTCTCTGCCTCTCAATCATTTATTCCTACAGAACAAGAGAATGATATCATTGGGAAGTTTCAAAATAGGAAAAGAGCAAGATGTGTAACTTTGTTTCTCCCTTCTCCCATTGTCTTGATGGTAGACAGCTCAAAATCAGTGAGCTTTCTGCTTTACACCTGCATGACAGTCTTGGGTCCTACGGTTGAGATACTAAGCAGGGAAGGCTACCCTAATTCAGAGATTCTATATGAACATATACTCCACCCCAGAAATATACTCAGCTTCTCAGTTACAGGAAGGGCTTGAAAAATGCAGGACCCCTAAAAAGTAGCCTATCCCTATGAAACTTACTGCATAGAGAAGCAGAGAATGTATGGGACAGCAAATTTGCTTCAGACACATGTAGGATTCTAAAATAATCCCCCAAATTTATGGCCCTTGGGGAATATATACATTGATTCTTCCAGTTATTCAAGCAACACTAACAGAATGTACAACCACATTGTTGTTGCCATAAGGAATTTTGCAAATATTACACAGATCCAAAGCCAGTTGATCATGTTATGATAGGACGATTATCCAGATGGTCCTTTGCTAATCCCATGAGCCCTTGAAAAGTAGTCTAGAGGTCAGAGACAGAGAAGTCAAGGAATCACTATGCCACTGCTGGCTTGAAGATAGAGGGGAGCCTGTGACAAGGAATGCCACAGACCCTGTTAAGACTCATTACAGCCAGTAAGGGGAGGGAACACCTCAGTCCCACAACCAGGAGAAACTAAATTCTGCCCACAACGGCAGCAAAATGATAAGCTTAGAAACAGCTGGGATGCCTGGGTGGCTCAGTTGGTTAAGAGGCTGCCTTCGACTCAGGTCATGATCCTAGCGTCCTGGGATCAAGTCCCACATCGGGCTCCTTGTTCGGCAGGAAGCCTGCTTCTCTCTCTGCCTCTGCCTGCCACTCTGCCTGTGCTCAGTCTCTCTCTTTCTGACAAATAAATAAATAAAATCTTAAAAAAAAAAAAAAAGAAACAGCTATTTTCCTGGAGCCTGCAGACAAGTCTTCAGCCTGGTCAGCACCTTGACTTCAGTTTTGGGACACCCAGAGCTGAGACCAGCAATGCAGATCCATACTTCTGAGTTACACAACTGTAAGCAAGTCAGCAGATATTATTTTTGGCCACTGATTCTGGGGTAACTTGTTACACAGTCATGGAAAATACCACACAGGGTAAGAAGACAGGAAGAGGTAAACCATGCATGTACGAAATAGAGAAACAAAATAAGAGAGACAGAGGGAGGGAAAGAGACCCATATGTTACTCTAACGGAGGTTTGCCCCATTGGGAATGGCGGGTAAGTATTGTTCAGGAACATATAGTCAGAGACGTTCACCCTCAGCTCCAGATAGGAACTTCCTCATCACTGAGCCCAGGGTTCTCAACAGAGGCACCTTTTGTATATTCAGCAAGACAAGTCTCTATGCTGGACTTCGCTTTCCCCAGAGCTCACACACTTGCTGTCAGATGTATCCCTCTATCATTGTGCCAGCCAGCAACAGGCTCTGACATCTCCACATGCCCCCACAGGGAGCGAAAGTGTCATTGACTGAGAACCAATGAGGTTCAACCATATTATTTTGCAGATAATGAAAGAACTCTAGAGAGAACTCTACAGAGTTTGAGATGGTCCTACAGCCCCTTATCGTCAGAGCTATATCTGCAGGTTGTAGTCCTAGGGTAACTGTCACAAGCATAAATTGTACGTGTAGTTTTTGGTAAGTCACTTTCCTCTGTAGTCACCCTGAAAGGATTCTTTCCTTTTCATGACTTTCCATTATTTTCTTTCCAAGGCTTCCATGTCTCCCTCTCTCACGGTTGAGTGTTGGCTCAAATGATACCTTCTCAGAGAAGTCTTTCCTCCTATTTAAGATTTCAAACCCCTTTCATTACCAATAGTCAGTACTCATGATCTTCATCCTCTGATTTACTTTTTATGCTTACTTACTGCTTTTTAACAGACTGACTACACATTTACTTAGTTGGGGAGGGTAGCCACCCACACTGGATGATAAACTCAAGGATTTTGATCTGTTGTGTTCACTAATATGTCCTGGTTCTTGTACCATTGCCTGACACCTGGTCAATATGTGTTGAATAAATAAATGGGTGAAGCTATTATTCTGAGTATTTCAAACAAGTGATTATCTTCTCTCTTTCTGTTTGGAGAGAAAAAAAAAAGATAAATCTCAGAATGTATTAAATCACATTGTATTTGCCACTAAGTATTTCAAAGGAATAACTACTAAAAACTATGTGAAGCAATTTGTGAAAACAAAGTATATTCAGAAGCTTTTGTGTTACATTTCATAAGACTAAGGTATGTAATGAAGAAATACGTTTCATTTCCTCAATCAGAAATAATATTTTACATTTATATAAAGTTGAGTCATGAATTATGTATTTCTTTTATATAAATTAAGCATTGATGAGCTTAGACAGTGATAATATGCATTCATATTCCTTTTAATTTTGCAGTGAATTAATAGTTTACATTTTTTCTTCTCCCTATCCCCTCTCTAGACTAACAAGGTTAACATTTGGGTTTTTTCTTTAAAGGGGCTACTGAATTTCAAAGAATTTAACCCCATATTCTCATTAATTTAGACAGTTTTAAGAAACTTTGAGTACTAGGGGTACCTGGGTGGCACAGTTGGTTAAGCATCTGACTCTTGGTTTTGGCAAAGGTCATGATCTCACAGTCTTGATCTCAGGTCCTGAGATAGAGCCCTGCTTCAGTATCCACACTCAGTAGAGAGGATACTTGAGATTCTCTTTCTCCCCTTCTTCCTCTACCCCTCCTCCCTGTGTACTCTCTCTCTCAAATAAATCTTAAAAAAAAAAAAAAAAAACAACGCTGAGTACTTGAGAAATGTCAATATAGGTTTCCTCTTGGAAATACAAAGGTAAATTCTTCCTGGTGCTTGACCTTGAATGGGCTATCTTCCATGGGCAATGGGAAGATGTATAGAAAATTCTGTGAACAATGGAGGCTAAATGATCTATCCTACCACTAGACTGTGTGTGTACTTCTAAATTTTCATAATAAGCATGGGGTATGTCATATGTTACTTAAATTGATTTTAGTATTTTTTCATCTTTAACCAGATCATCTCCTTTTTTCTTATATAACCATCTTTACTTAAAAATAGAAAACAAAGATTTTGCAGCATATGTCCTCTTTAAGATTGTTTCAAACAGTAAATATGATGATGGAGTGCCTGGGTGACTCAGCTGGTGAAGCATCCAACTTCTGATTTCAGCTTGAGTCATGATCTCACGGTTATGAAATTGAACCCCACATCAGGCTCTGTGTTCATTGAGGAGTCTCCTTGAGATTCTGTCCCTCTGCCCCCTCCCTGCTCATTCTCCCTCTGTCTCTGTCTCTCTCTAAAATAAATAAATCTTTTTTTAAAAAAGTAAATATGATGAAGGAGACTTGTCATGAATTCACTGACATCAATGCTTGTATCTATCTTCTATCTTGTAAACAAAATTATTTCTTTCTTGAAAAATGAAAGAGATGCTGATGCATAAGTTTGCTGCCCCCCAAATATTTTAATATGACAGATCAGTGCTAAGTTGAATAAAATTGCCCTGAACTGTCCTCCATGATTTATAACAAGAGACTTGAACATACCAGGAACATTTTGTTTTTATTTAAATTTATAGGTTAGATTTTCTTTTTATTTTAAGATTTTATTTACTTATTTGACAGAGAGAGATCACAAGTAGGCAGAGAGGCAGACAGAGAGAGAGGGGGAAGCAGGCTCCCCGCCAAGCAGAGAGCATGATGTGGGGCTCGACCCCAGGACCCTGAGATCATGACCTGAGCCGAAGGCAGAGGCTTAACCCACTGAGCCACCCAGGCGCCCCTAGATTTTCTATTATGTAGGATGGATGGCAACTAACCAAACATTTCCTCAAATAGTTATAATGACATTTTAATATGAGAGATTGCATTATCATTAACTCCAAGAATACATCTTGTGTTTACCTCAAAGAAAGATGGTGACTTTCTTTCACGTAATTTACCACAAAAACCTGGGGGATTGATGTTTGCTGGAGGGAAGGGGTTTATATTTCATATACTAGCAACATCTCATAGTGAAGAACAGTACAAGACAGGGTGAATTCTTTCTACCATGATTAGGAATCACTGCATATGTTTTGAGGCCATAGTTACTGGAATAAACATAAAGGTATTCTTTGCACCAGAGGAAATATGACTGATGATTTACAGAATTAGGGATGTGCAGGTGGGTACAGCAGAACTGAGATATCTTAGAGGGGGAGCTGTCAGGAAAAATAGCAGAACAAGACAAGGTCTGGGTTAGATATTGGACTCAATGTTGAATACTGGCCATATTGGATCATTTGACTCTAGACATTTGCTTTTATCAGGCCCAACACTCATTGGGTTCATCTCTCTCACTATGGGAACTGCTAGATTAGAGATGATCTGGAGGAGAATACTAGTGAAATAAGTATCTGGGCCAGAGAGTGTGGGAAAGGAAGAGGAAGGAGGATCCAACAAACAGCTCCAGGAAAGGAAGCCGACCTACTGAAGAAGTACAATGAAAGGTTAGGAACCCCAGGTGAGTTCTCCTGAAGGAACATCAGACCTGAAGAGGGAAAGTGAGAAAATATAAATGCTGTATTAAGCAGGAAACATTTAGAAGCCAGGGAAAGACTGTTTAGGGAAATGCTGTTTCCTGAGCAGCATGGGGCAGAGATCCTGGAGCTCTTGAGGCCCCTGGGAACAAGAGCTGCAAACACATCCAGGAGCTCCAGCTGAGGAAGCTGCAAGAGGTGTGTGGCCCCCACCTTTCTCAGGAACTAGATCTCACAGGCCTGAGAGAAAATACAGAAGAGTCAAGACAACAAACTCACTGTCAAGATCAGGAATGCCTGCTTACGAGAGAAGAGCAACCCTGTCATTTAAGAAGCTCCAACTCAGTGCAACTCCAGGGTTTCAGAAGCAAGAAGCTCAAAGGGAAAGAGGAAAACAAGAAGTACTGAGTTAGTCCCAAGCAAATGAAAGTAATTTCAATCAAGCCTGATGATAGCAGTGGACACCATGCAAATTTCTAAACTTTGAAAAATAATTGCCAACATTTACTGAGAGCTTACTAGCTTACTATGGGCTGGGCACTGTTCTGTGTTACATGAATTAGCTCACTGAATTCTCCCAAAACTCTGATAAGGTGAAACCGACTTTCAATCTTTTTTTTTTTTTTTTTTTTTTTTTTTTTTTTT
>PISX010018763.1:0-12876 GCA_004024625.1 Mellivora capensis | reverse complement strand
GGAATGGGTCTGCAAGAAAGGAGGTAGTTTTTCTGCCCTGCTAGGGGATATGCAAGGTGCCAGATCAAACTCTATTGAGAGATATCTTCCACTAAGATAAGTGGTAGATATTCCAGAAAACTCACAGGCTGACATCTTGGAAGACTAAAATTAAGATTGTCCCTTCTGGGTGTGGCAAACACTGTAGGTGACCAACCCAAGGTCCCATTCTATTATCTCCCTATCCCCTTTCCAACCTGAGGTGGTTGGTAGCATGATTCTAGCCAATGAAGTTCAAGCAGAAAAATTATGGTTGCAACTTCCAGGAAAGACTTCACTTGCCTGACAGAAAGGCAAACTCACCTGCTGTGACCTTTCATACACTGTCCTGTTTCCTTCTTGCTTCCTGGGATACCAGTGTGATGTCCAGAGGGGAAGCAGCCATCCAAGGACTCTGAGGAGAAGACAAGGTGAGGATGCAACACAAGAATAAAGGATCCTGAACCCTTGAAGGCATCATCCAACATCCTCCTAGCCCTGGACTGGCTGCCTCTGGACCTTATATTTGGGAGACAAATAAGCCACAATCATTTGAGAAAAACAAAAAGAAAATAATCAGATAATTCTCTTGAGTACTTTATGCTGAGCTTTCTCTTTAATGTTTAATTATTAAAATAATTAATAATCACAGTCTCCGAGGAGGGGAATACTTAATTCTGAGTTGCTTATCTTGAGCCCTAGCACCCACCAGCACACACTGGGCATGTAATGCCATGTAGCTCTCTGAGGGTGTTGTCTCTCTTCATCTGATGGAGAGCTTTGGCTCCAAATATCCTGTCCCATTGAACAACAACTAAAGCATCTTCCCCCTCCATTTTTTAAAAGATGTTGTTTGTTTGTTTGTTTTTTACTAATCTTTTTCTTTGTTTAATTTTTATTTATTTTATTTATCTTTTATTTCTTTATAGTGTTCCAGAATTCATTGTTTATGCACCATAACTAGTGCTCCATGCAATATGCTATTTGTTTATTTTTGAGAGAGAGAGAGAGACCATGATCAGGGGGAAGGGGCAGAGGTAGAGAGAGAAGAAGCCTTTCCACTGAGCAGGGAATCTGATGCAGGACTTCCTGGATCCCAGGACCCTGGGATTATGGCCTGAGCCAAAGGCAGATGCTTAACTGACAGAGCCACCCAGGCACCCCCCTTTTTAAAATATTTTATTTACTTAGCATCTTCCCTTTTTCTAATGCCCAATTTAGACATGGATGCATTAGCTTTACCCTTTCATGTCCCTATAGCTTTAATTTTTTCAAGAAAGCATGATGAAAAGGAAAAAAAATCTGAAGAATTAAAGAATGCTATATTTTAAACTTTATATGTAAACAGGTTGTTTGTTTCTTTGTTTAAATTTGTAAGCATAGGAAAAACTATCCAAGGAAAGTCATTAAAATTAAGAAAGCCATGAAAATACTATAAATCAGTGATTCTCAAAGTATATTCCCCTGAGAATAGTTAGAAAAGCAGATTATCATGCCTTGGCGCTGATCAGCTGAATCAAAAACTCTGGGAGTGGGGCCCAATACTCTGTTTTGCCAAATCTCCATGGGATTCTGATGCATGTTTGAGTCTAAGAACCCCTGATCTAGGCTCTAAAATGTTCAACTCTCCCCCTTTCACACACAGTAAACACATGTATATACTGAAATGCAAGTTCCTGGGGAGGAAGGCATTAGTCTTGTTTATCTTCATGTCCCTAACTCTCAGGAATATGTCTCACACAACGTGAGCAGTTAATGAAACATGCAGGCTAATAAATGAATCAGACAACAACAGTGGTGATACTTTATTTTTAAAGCAAGTCCAAATAAAGATAGCTAAGATGCCCTTCAACAAATGAATGGATAAAGAAGATATGGTCCATATACACAATGGAATATTACTGAGGTATCAGAAAGGATGAATACCCAATTTTTGTATCAACATGGATGGGACTGGAGGAGATTATGCTGAGTGAAATAAGTCAAACAGAGAGAGGCAATTATCATATGTTTTTACTTACTTGTAGGGCATAAGGAATAGCATGGAAGACATTGTGAGAATGGGAGAAGGGGAGAAGTGAGCTGGGGGAAATTGGGCAAACCATGAGAGACTGTGGGCTCTGAGAAACAAACTGAGGATTTTGGAGCTGAGGTGGGTAAGGGTTGGGTGACCCTGGTGATGGGTATTAAGGAGGGCAATATTGCATGGAGCACTGGGCAATGAATCTTGGAACACTGAAGAACAATTAAATTAAATTTTTTAAAAAACTAAAACAATTTTTTAAAAGATAGCTAATTCATTAATTTGAATGAGAAATACTACATATAAACTACCAAGCACATCAATTGTCTCAAGATTCATCATACAACTATGTATTTTGGGGGAATTTTTTGTTTCTACAGTTAGTTATATCTTACATGCAGAAAAGTAACATATGTAGTATAAAATTTTTAAATGAAACAAATAGGTAACTAACATCCAGAGTAAGAAATAGAATTTTTAAGTTATTTAGAATTCACTATGCCTGATCCCCTCTGCCTTTTCTCTTGAGAAAATCACTACATAAAATGTGATGATAATCATTCTCTCTGACATTTTCCCATTCATGTGCAGACCCCTCAACAAATGATATCTAGTTTTGCCTGTTTCTATTATACCAAACAGATTCTTTGGGCTTGATTCTTCTTCTCCAGATGAGAACCACCCATGTTGAAGCATGTAACTATAGCTCATTTTCACTGCCATATGGTTACATTGTGTGAATGTGCCATTTTTAATTTTTTTATTTCTTTTCAGTGTTCCAGAATTCATTATTTATGCACCAAACCCAGTCTTCCATGCAATATGTGCCCTCCATAATACCCACCATCACCCAACACCCTACCCTCCACCCCTCCAAAACCCTCAGTTTGTTTCTCAGAGTCCACAGTCTCTCATGGTTCATCTCCTCCTCCAGTTCCCCCCAACTCACTTCTCTCCATCTCCCCATGTCATCTGTGTTATTCCTTATACTGCACAAATAAGTGAAACCATATGATAATGATTCTCTCTGCTTGACTTATTTCACTCAGCATAATCTCTTCCAGTCCTGTCAATACTGATACAAAAGTTGGGTATTCATCCTTTCTGATGGAGGCATAATGTGCCATAGTATATATGGACCATATCTTCTTTATCCGTTCATCCATTGAAGGGCATCTTTCCACAGTTTGGTGACTGTGGCCATTGATGCTATGAACATTGGGGTACAGATGGCCCTTCTTTTCACTACATCTGTATCTTTGGGATAAATACCCAGTAGTGCAATTGCAGGGTCATAGGGAAGCTCTATTTTTAATTTCTTAAGGAATCTCCACACTGTTTTCCAAAGTGACTGCACCAACTTGATTTCCACCAACAGTGTAAGAGGGTTCCCTTTTCTCCACATCCTCTCCAACACACGTTGCTTACCGTCTTGTTAATTTTGGCCATTCTAACTGGTGTAAGGTGGTATCTCAGTGTGCTTTTAATTTGAATCTCTGTGATGGCTAGTGAGGATGAACATTTTTTCATGTGTCTGTTAGCCATTTGTATGTCTTCTTTGGAGAATTGTCTGTTCATGTCTTCTGCCCATTTTTTGACGTGATTATCTGTTTTGTGTGTATTGAGCTTGAGGAGTTCTTTATAGATCTTCAATATCAGCCCTTTGTCTGTCATTTAGAAATATCTTCTCCCATCTGTGGGTTGCCTCGTTGTCTTGTTGACTGCTTCCTTTGCTGTGCAGAAGCTTTTGATCTTGAAGAAGTCCCAAAAATTCATTTATGCTTTTGTTTCCTTTGCCTTTGGAGACATGTCTTGAAAGAAGCTGCGGCCAATGTCAAAGAGCTTATTGCCCAAGTTCTCCTCAGAATTCTGATGGAATCCTGCCTCACGTTGAGGTTAAAATTAAAGCAGAGATCAATGAGATAGAAACTAGAGATACAGTACAACACATTAACAAAACTAGAAGCTGTTTTTTTGAAAGAATCAATAAGATCAATGAACCATTGCCCAAATGAATCCAAAAGAAGAGAAAGGACCCAAATTAATAAAATTAATGAATGAAAAGGGAGAGATCACGACTAACACCAAGGAAATAGAAGCAATCACCAGAAATTATTATCAACAGTTATATGCCAATAAGTTAAGCACACTATATGAAATAGATGCATTTCCTGGAAACCTATAAGCTTCCAAAACTGAATCAGGAAGAAACTGACAACCTGAATAGACCAATATCTAGTAATGAAATTGAAGCAGTGATCAAAAACCTCCCAAAAATACAAGAGCCCAGGACTTGACAGATTCCCTGGGGAATTCTAACAAACATTCAAAGAAGAAATAATACCTATTCTCCTGAAACTGTTTCCAAAAATAGAAGCAGAAGGAAAACTTCTAGACTCTTTTTATAAAGACAGTGTTACCCTGATCCCCAAACACACAAAGACCCCACCAAAAAGGAGAATTTCAGACCAACATCCTGGTAAATATGGATGCTAAGATTCTCAACAAGACCTAAGCTAATATGAATATAGCTAGGATGAATAGATAGGATTAGCTAGGATGAAAATACAGAAAGGGAAATTAGAGAATCGATTCCATTTACTATAGCACCAAGAACCATAAGATACCTTGGAATAAATGTAACCAAAGAGGTAAAGGATCTGTACTCGAGGAGCTACAGAACACTCATGAAAGAAATTGAAAAAGATACAAGAAGATGTAAAACCATTCCCTGCTCATGGACTGGAAGAATAAACATTGTTAAAATGTCTATACTGCCTAGAGCAATCTATACTTTCAATGCCATTCCGATCAAAATTCCATTGGCAAACAATCCTAAAATTTACATGGAATCAGAAGAGACCCCGAATTGCCAAGGAAATGTTGAAAAAGAACAACAAAACTGGGGGCATCACGTTGCCTGATTTTAAGCTTTACTACAAAGCTGTGATCACCAAGACAGCATGGTACCCACACAAAAATAGACACATAGACCAGTGGAACAGAGTAGAAAGCCCAGATATGGACCCTCAGCTTTATGGTCAAATAATCTTCGACAAAGTAGGAAAAAATACACAGTGGAAAAAAGACAGTCTCTTCAATATATGGTGCTGGGGAAATTGGAGAGCTATGTATAGATGAATGAAACTCAACCATTCTGTACACCATACACAAAGATAAACTCAGTATGTGCCATTTTTTTTTTTTGGTCTACTCCATTATTTATTGGCATTTGAATTGTTTCCAGGTCTTACTATTGTAAACATTATTCAGCTACAGCAATCACCAGCTCACAGCCACATGAGCCAAATAGACCCACTTCCTAATCCTCCCACCCCACAGTTATTTTGAAGCAATTCAAAGTCTCATAGCATTTCTTCTATAACCTGTAAAGATTCTTATGAGAAATAGTCTAAAATTTAATGTGATCATATTGACCAATCTTAGTCAAGTCTGGGGCTTCTTTTTGAGGAATTTTAAAAGAAAACAAAAAATAAACAATAAATAAAAATCTTTCCTTCTTGAAATTTATCAGGAAATTTTTATCTTGTCTTTAAAATCTTTTAATTTTTACTTTTTTACACATATGCCTTAATCCATCTCTACCTGGTCTCTGTATACGGAGATTGAATTTCAGTTTTTGTTTAATAATGATTAACAAGTTGTCTCTAGGACATTCAGTGAAAAACCCACCCATTTACCTCTGGTCTGCATTACCATGTCTGCCATATTTAA
Source organism: Mellivora capensis (assembly GCA_004024625.1). Classification (NCBI taxonomy): domain Eukaryota; kingdom Metazoa; phylum Chordata; class Mammalia; order Carnivora; family Mustelidae; genus Mellivora; species Mellivora capensis. The sequence continues at coordinate 7,100 of PISX010018763.1, read as the reverse complement.
AGCTTCTGTATCTACAGGGTTTAGCATCTAGGCTTTCTACTGTGTCCTATTTAATCCAGTGTCATAAATCCATTAGCTTTATAATCTGACAAAGTACTCACCTTGCTCTCTTTCTGGAGGCCTGCCACTATTCTAAGCCTTTGCAATTCCCATATAATTCAAAATCAGTTCATCACATTAAAAATAATTGTGATTTTGGTTGACATGTATAGTAAAGCCATTTTGAAGCACTGATATCTACACAATATTGACCCTGTGAATCTAAGAGCATGATACATATCTCTGTCTCTTTGAAGGACTTGGATGACTTTTGTTATGTTTATTCTTAGGTAATTACATTTTTATGCTATTGCAAACTTTAAAACTTGACTTTTATTTGCTCTTAGTATGTAGACTAATATATCTATAGTTTTTCTAAATATTTATAGTAATCTACTTATCCCAAAATTATCCCAAAATCTAGTGGCTTAAAGCAATAATAAACATTTATTATTGCTCATGCTTTCTGTAGGTCAGGAATTCAGATAGGGTACAGCGGTGATGGATGCTCTGCTCTCTAATGTCCTTGGCTGGACAACTGGGGCCTTAGAATCATCTGTAGTCTTGTTCATTATCCAGTAATTTCTGACTATTAACTCAAATCTTAGTTGAAACTGTCGGCTGACATATCCATGTGGCCTCTCCAGGTGTCCTGGGCTTCCTCCCAACATGGTGGCTGTGTTCCAAATGCAAGGGTCCTGAAAGAGAGAAAGCCACAGCATTCCACTGGATTCTATTGGTGTGGGCATCACAAATCTCCTCCCAGATTCAAGGAGAAGGAACACAGATGCTGCCTCTCTCTGGGAGGAGTGCCAATCACACTCTAAACAGCTTCCTATGAAATAGAATTTGGTGGGGCCATGTTGGAACATACAACTTGCCACAATATTATATACACAGGAAATTATCTGCAAATAATGATGGTTTTGTTTCTCCTTTTACAGTCCTTTCTTTTCTTTCTTTTTTCTTGCCATACTACTCCAGCAGATAACTTTGTTACCATGCCAGATAGAAGAGCTAAGAAGAAGATCCTGCATTTCTGCATTTCTTTCTCTCCATCTCAAAGAAAATGATTTTAAACATTCTATAATCAAAAATAACTTTTGCTGTAGGTTTTTGTTGTGGTCACACGATGGTGTGAAACATGTGACATACTGTGACACCCAGCAGTAAAGAGTTTGCTGCCCACTATAGGAAGGCAACAAGAAGACAGCTTCCAACTCTCAGCCTTAAAAGGCCCTAAGGCTCTACCTCTAAATATAGTCATATTGGGAGTCAAGGCTACAACATGTAATTTGGGGGAGCAGAAGGGACACAATTCAGTCCATAAGGGATGGCCATTGTTTGTTTTTTTTTTTAAAGATTTTATTTATTTATTTGAGAGAGAGGCAGTGAGAGAGCATGAGCGAGGAGAAGGTCAGAGGGAGAAGCAGACTCCCCGTGGAGCTGGGAGCCTGATGCGGGACTCGATCCCGGGTCTCCGGGATCATGACCTGAGCCGAAGGCAGTCGTCCAACCAACTGAGCCACCCAGGCGTCCCAGGGATGGCCATTGTTAAGCACCATCAATGCCCAACAAAATGATAATGAACAGCTGAAGGGAGTAACAGGCTATTAATTAGAAGGTGGACATGAAAGTCAGGGGCCTTTTGCCTACAGAGAAGTAGAAAAACAGAGGAAGCCAGGCATATTTGCACCATGCAGATGCCATCCATGCTCCAGCAACGTTTCCCCATGGTGCCATCAGACCCTCTTTCTGAGGAGAAAGCTAGAAAAGGGACATTAGTGGGACAAACCAAGCCCTCATCACCTTAACAGAGCTCAGATGCAATGGTGTTCACAGTCTGTCTCCTGGATATCTGTTCAGCAGGTTGTGGTAGCTTACTTGGAGACAGGACCCAAACCCCCATTCCTGGGGGTGAGAGCTACACTTGTCCATTCATGACTTCAAGTCAGTCAGCCAATTTCCCCGTGATTCTTCCAGCCCTGATCATGTAACTGACCTTTGCAGACATATAACATGACCGCTTTGCAGACCTGTGGCAATTACCTCACAGGACGGTGACTGCTCTCCCAGTGCAGTCCCTTCAAGTTTTGCTGTCCTCCACACTTCTTTTAGATTTATTTGCCAGTTGATCTTGGGTTGTTTACCTAGACCTGTGGATTTCAGGGCAAAGAGTAAGTATGCACACACTGGTCAGCGCTATTATGAATTCCTTCTCCACAGGTGTTGTTCCATTTTGGATTTATGCCAACAATATATGAGAATGCTTATTTCCCACAACCTTACCAATAGAGAAAGTGATCCAATTAAACAGGTTTGGGTTTTTAAAAAATGTCCAGACTGATATGATTCGAGGAGATGTGAGCCATGCAAGGGATAGTACTGCAGCTTCCTGTGCCACCAATGAAACCTGAGCCTCCATGGATGCTCTTGTTCCTTCTGAACTGTAGGAGTTCCTCTTTACTTCACCTGACTTCTAAGCAGAAGTCATCAATAAAGCTGATGTTTAATACTAACTCTGACCCTTCCCAGCTGGTCTGTTTCCTGCCTTCTAAGACCTTGGAGAAACTGAGGCAGTGCAAGAATTCCATTCAAAGTGGTGATGGCAGAGGACAAAGTAGGGGTTTTGCTCATTTGGAGAAGTAAAGTTCACAAGGGCAAACTCTCTTTGCTAAGGGAGTAGGGGAAGCTTCAGGGAACAGGTGAGAAGTGCCAAATTCCACGCAGAGCTGTTGACCATCATTTTCCCCAGAGAACCCTGGACACTCATATATTGAATCAGAAAATACCAGCATTGGGAAAACTGGGCAGCTCAGTTGGTCGACCATCTGACTCTTGGTTTCAGCTCAGATCATGATCTCAGTGTTCTGGGATGAAGCCCCACATCGGGCTTAGCACAGGGCTCCTACCCTTCAGCTCCTCCCTGCTCACTCTCTTTTTCTCTATCTAAAAAGATGAAAAAGAAGAACAAGAACAAGAAGAACAAGAAGAAGAAAGAGAAAGAGAGAGAGAAAAAAGGAAGGAAGGAGGGAAGGATGGAAGGAAGGAAGGAAGGAAGGAAAAAAAATACCAAAGAGGATGGGAACTTTGATCATTATCAACCTTCTGAGTTACAGAAATATTGTGGCCTCTGTCAATGATAAACAAAGCTGGACAATAAAGTGACAAGAACAGATTTTAATCAGTAATATATAATTGTAATAGGGAAAAAATCCAGTGTGGTCTAAACCTAGCTTGCATTTATACAGAGATGACTGGGCATTTTAATGGGGATCTGGGGGAATAGGAAGGGAACAGGGGCTTAGTAGAGTCAGGGAAGTGAACAATTACAGAAAGTGGGAGGGGGCTTGGTCAGTGTGACACTTACCTGGGATTGTTCCTCCCCTCCCGCAGAAGCCAAGAGACAGGAACCTTGTCTTTAGGAGTTGGGTGAACAAATAGTAAATTCTTTTGGCATCTTTGAGTTTTCTTGGGCAGTTCTTTTAAAGGGAACCACATTCATCCTAGAATGTGGCCTTGAGCTCTTAGAAACTGTTAATGTTTGTGCAAGTTTATAGGCCAGTGTTGAAGTCAAGTCAAGAAGAGAGCTCAGAGGATCCTGGCTGGGGTTTGTTAGGTCAAAGCATAATCTTTGTCATCTCTAAAGATCAAACACCTGACCCAAGATCACCTAAGAAAATAAGGAAAGACACTGGACCAGGACACTCATTTCTCAACCACCACTGGCCGGTCACATTTTTTTGGCAGAAAGTGTCTACTTAACAAGAATATTTACCCACCCATATGAAGAGCCCTCAAATCTAGAAAGCCAGCTACTTAAACCATTCGTGTTAAAATAAAATAATAATATGAATCCTCCTTTTGCTCACTCCGATGAAAGTGACATATGGAGAAGCCTATTTCTCAGCACACGATCCATAATTCAAACAGAAGTGCTGCCTACTTCCTCATTAGCTAAATTGTGTTCATTTCAGAAAGCAGCTTTTGGTAGCAATATCGATCAGCAGGAAGTAAGATGGAAAAAATTAACACAACTTGAAGGCTCCAGTCTCTGGGGTGTAGCTCGCCATCTGGGAATGACTTATTAGGACAGGAACAAGGAAACACTGTCCATACATTAAATTTCCATTTTAATATTCAGTCTGCCCTCATTACTCTGAGCTCACCAACATGGAGTTTGTGATGTTTCAGAATTGTGATTCGAACTTTCTATGCAAAGCATTTAACTTAGGATCTTAATATCTCTGACACCTTGGAAATCTTTCCCTCCATTTCTTTAACTGTTTTTATATGTATATAATTCCCACAGTATACATACTGGGTGAAATGTATGTATCTAATTTCTTTTTCTTAAAGGTTTTATTTATTTATTCAAGAAAGAGAGAGAGCAGGTACAGGGCAGGGAGACTGGGCAGAGGGAGAGAGAGAGAAGCCGACTCCCCACTGAGCAGGAATCCAGACACAGGGCTGGATCCCAGGACCCTGAGATCATGATCTGAGCTGGAGTAGAATGGTTAATGCATTAGGTCACCCATCTTTTTTTTTCATCCTCACATTTCAATTGCTTTGATAATTTCCCCCTTCAATTTTAAATTAATACCATTTTATATGACACATTTTTATTATGTGCTCTTTTATCTCAAAAAGCATCTTTCCACTTAGGTAACAGAGATATTTTTAAATAAATGGTCAAGGTAAAAAAAAAATGCAATAAAATAAGAGTGTTAGTCATAGCACCCTCCCCAGAGAAAGTCACAGAAAAATACTACATACAATGTTTGTTATTGAAGATCCACATTATCTTTCCTTTTGTGTGTTCTGATAATTGAACAATTAACACTCTACAAGTAAATTAAAATAAAATTACACTCTCCTAAATCCATTACCCAAGTTATTTTTAATAATTTCCTGTTTACTTGCAGTTTCCAATTGTTTTTATTTCACTGTTTTGTTTTTTTTTTAAATCAGTTCACTCCTTCAGAGGAAACTTAAATGGGTTGACTAAAGATGCCAACTGTTTCTAAAGAATATGAATTGATCCAAATAATTGAGCGAGAATTTGAACTTACTGGCAGAAGGGATCTATTGCAAGGCAGGAACAATAGTGGGAGGTAAATAGTGTATCATTATTCACTTCCTCCATTCACACTTCTTCTGTGTTTATTATAAATTTCCAATTTGTTGTGAAGTGATTTCAAATTAAAGCTAATTATCAACCATGTATCAATGCTTTTATTGCAACAAATATATCATAAATGTCTCCGTGTCAAAGCTCTATGTTGGGGGAAATACAAAGAGAAATAGAACCAGACTCCTGCCATCTGGGAAACGTGTTATCCAGTTGGAGGAGAAAATGCAAAGTGGATACAGAAATAATAAGATGGTGGTGTAGCAGTTTCCTGTAACAAATTGCCACAGGCTGGGGGCTTAAAACAACAGATATTCATTCTCTCACGGCTCTGGAGGCCAGAAGAACAAATCAAGGAGTCCAGAGGGCTGTGGTCACTCCAAAGACTTGAATAGAGTATCCTCTGTGCCCCCTCCAGCTTCTGTTGGCTTCTGACCATCCTCATACTGGGTACTCCTCCACTTGGCCCCTGCCTCCTTCTTCACACAGTGCTACTATTTTAAGGGTACCAGTCACTGAATTCAGGACCCACCATGATCTAGTGTGTCCTCATCTTAATTTAATTATATTTGAGAAAGCCTTATTTCCAAATAAAGTTTCATCTTGAGGTTCTGTGCAGACATGGATTCTGGGGGACACTAGTCAGTCTACTAAAATAGGGGTAGAGTCTGAGTTGAACTAAGTACCCTTGTAAGTTCAGAACAAGACAGAATAGAAGGCACAACACTGGTCATCATGGAAAACATGACTGTGAGGTCTTTTATCACCTGGGCCCAGACCAACTGCCCATCCTCATGCCCTTTCTCTTTCTAGCCGAAAAACATTGCCTCTGGTCACACTGAATTTTCACTTCTCCTGGGATATGTGGCAATATCTTAAACCTCTGCAGGTGGCAACTTCATACATTTGTTTGTCTCTGAAACTCTATGGAGATTTTAAATCTGGGATAATAGAGGTTAATTGCCCATATGTTCTATAGAAGAGAGCTAATTCCATTTTTGCCAGACTTGCTAAGGCCTGGACAGAACAGTCCTTAGACCTTAGCCCAAAACTTATCACCAACCTAACTCTACCAGAGAAGCCAAAAGATTGATTCAATAAATGGAGTGGAGATTTTTTTTTCCAAGAACGTTGTCAGTCTAGGATGTGTAAAGGCATTTTCTTTTCTCTCTTGGTAGAGGCAAGAACAGGTGTGTGGGGAAGCCCTGAGTTCCATTCCTGCTGTGGGGGCTCCACAAAGTTCAGGGAGAGAGCTTTCTGATAAATCAATTTGTGCCTTAAAGAGTAAAGGGCACAGGGATGCTATTGGATACTTGCCCATTGGGGAAATGCTGGCTAGAGCTGCCCCATATACAGACCAAGGAAAGAAAGTCACAGTGGGAACAGCACTTCCCCAACAAGGCAGCAAGGGCCTTCTTCCTTTACATAGGTGTTCATGTGTGATCTTACCTGTTCTTGAGCAGGGAAGAGGACTAGATTGGTTGTGAGCAGCTCTAAGGACTACCAAAATAAGCAAGGTGAGTGGAAGAGGCTGCGTTCTCCCTTTCTCATGGCAGGTTTCAAAACATGTTCAGTCTTTTCTCTTGTTCCCAGAGCAAGGCTGTAGAAAAGACCTAAAGCCCACCATCAAACCCAGCTGACCCACAGCCAGAGAACTATCCAGCCAAGCCTTGTGTAGATGAGCTGAACCACAGTTGCCCTGCAGGCAGGGTGAGTTAGAGTAATGGCTCACTGTTGTAAGCCACTGGGTTTGTATCAAATTCAGATCATTCAATAAATCAGTCATAGCTCTTCTTTATCATTTTGTCTTTTTTCCTATAACTTTTCTCCATCTGAACAACCTCTACTACTCCTGGAAGACCCTAGGACCATGTTACCTCCTCGGTAAAGAATTTCCTGACTTGGCAGGGCTTGTGGCAAGGTCTTCCCA
>PISX010018762.1:0-39768 GCA_004024625.1 Mellivora capensis | reverse complement strand
ATTCATCCTTTCTGATGGAGGCATAATACTCCATTGTATATATGGACCATATCTTCTTTATCCATTTGTCCGTTGAAGGGCATCTTGGTCCTTTCCACAGTTTGGTGACTGTGGCCATTGCTGCTATGAATATTGGGGTACAGATGGCCCTTCTTTTCACTACACCTGTATCTTTGGGGTAAATACCCAGTAGTTGCAGGGTCATAAGGTAGCTCTATTTTTAATTTCTTAAGGAATCTCTACACTGTTTTCCAAAGTGGCTGCACCAACTTGCATTCCCACCAACAGTGTAAGAGGTTTCCCCTTTCTCCACATCCTCTCCAACACACGTTGTTTCCTGTCTTGTTAATTTTGACCATTTTTAACTGGTGTAAGGTGGTATCTCAATGTGGTTTTGATTTGAATCTCCCTGATGGCTAATGATGATGAACATTTTTTCATGTGTCTCTTAGCCATTTGTATGTCTTCTTTGGAGAAGTGTCTGTTCATGTCTTCTGCCTGTTTTTTGATGTGATTATCTGTTTTGTGTGTGTTGAGTTTGAGGAGCTCTTTATAGATCTTAGATATCAGCCCTTTGTCTGTAGTGTCATTTGCAATTATCTTCTCCCATTCCATGGGTTGCCTCTTTGTGTTATTTACTGTTTCCTTTGCTGTGCAGAAGCTTTTGATCTTGATGAATCCCAAAAGTTCATTTTCGCTTTTGTTTCCTTTGACTTTGGAGACATATCTTGAGTGAAGTTGCTGTGGTCAATGTCAAAGAGGTTACTGCCTATGTTCTCCTCTAGGATTTTGATAGATTCCTGCCTCACATTGAGGTCTTTTGTCCATTTCAAGTTTATCTTTGTGTATGGTCTTCTACACATAGCTGTCCAATTTTCCCAGCACCATTTATTGAAGAGACTGTTCTTTTTCCAATGTATATATTTTTTTCCTGCTTTGTCGAAGATTATTTGACCATAGAGTTGAGGGTCCATATCTGGCCTCTCTACTCTATTCCACTGGTCTACATGTCTGTTTTTGTACCATGGTACATGGTAGCCAGTACCATGCTGTCTTTGTGATCACAGCTTTGTAGTAAAGCTTGAAATAGTAACGTGATACCCCCAGTTTTGTTTTTCTTTTTCAACATTTCCTTAGCAATTCAGGGTCTCTTCTGGTTCCATACAAATTTTAGGATTGTTTGTTCCAGCTCTTTGAAAAATGCTGGTGGAATTTTGATTGGGATGGCATTGAAAGTATAGATGGCTCTAGGCAGTATAGACATTTTGACAATGTTTAATTTTCTGATCCATGAGCATGGAATGCTCTTCCTTCTTTTTGTGTTTTCTTCAATTCCTTTCATGAGTGTTCTGTAGTTCTTCAAGTACAGATCCTTTACCTCTTTGGTTAGGTTTATTCCCAGGTATCTTATGGTTCTTGGTGCTATAGTAAATGGAATCAATTCTCTAATTTCCCTTTCTATTTTTTCATTGTTAGTGTATAAGAAAGCAACTGGTTTCTGTATACTGATTTTGTATCCTGCCACATTACTGAATTGCTGTATGAGTTCTAGTAGTTTGGAAGTGGAGTCTTTTGGGTTTTCCATATAAAGTATTAGGTCATCTGTGAAGAGAGAGTTTGACTTCTTCATTGCCAATTTGAATACCTTTTATTTCTTTTTGTTGTCTGATTGCTGTTGCTAGGACTTCTAGTACTATGTTGAACAATAGTGGTGAGAGTGGGCATCCTTGTCATGTTCCTGATCTCAAAGGGAAGGTTGTCAACTTTTCCCCATTGAGGATGATATTCACTGTGGGTTTTCCATAGATAGATTTTTTGAAGTTGAGGAATGTTCCCTCTATCCCTATACTTTGAATCATTTATTCAGGAACAGATGCTGTATCTTGTCAAATGCTGCATCATTTGAGAGGACCATGTGGTTCTTCTCTCTTCTCTTATTGGTGAATTTGTATCTTTTTAAAAAATTATTTCAGCTTCCATGTGGAGATTGGATTGTAATGAGGGGAGAAATGACTGTAGGAAGACAAGGTGGGAGGACTCTGCAATAGTGCAGGCAAGAGATGATAATAACTTACAAAAAGATTGACCATTGGGGGGGTGCTTGGGTGACTCAGTCATTGCAGTCTGCTTTCAGCTCAGGTCATGATCGGGGGCATGGGATGGAGTCCTGCATCAGGCTCCCTGCTCAGCCAGAAGCCTTCTTCTCCCTCTCCCCCTCCCCTTCCCCCTGTTTGTGTTCTCTCTTTTGTTGTCTCTCTCCTCTGTCAAGCAAATTAATAAAGTCTTTAAAATAAAAAAAGATTGTGCATTGGAGATGGAGAGGTGGATAAATTTTAGGCATTTGGAAGGTAAAAAAATCTTTCATCATACCTCACACTGTAGCTATGTAAAACTCTTTATAGTCCCAGAAAATGCCAGACTTGTCTTGCTTTGTACCTGTTTCTTCCCTGGATTATCTTTTCTTTAATGTTTCACCTAACTACATCCCACTCATCTTTCAAAACTGTTCTCTTTCATACACTGCCATGACTGTTTTTCTTTTCTTTTCTTTTCTTTTTGGCCAGTGTTGTCACACTTGTCATACTCACTTGATGCTCTCGCAGCTAGACTATGAGCTATTCAAGATCAGTTTGTCTTTTTTGCTTCTGTAGACCCAAGGCTATAGCCATGACTGGAACAGAGCAGGAAGTAAGTATCTGTTAAATTACAAAGTGAATGATAGATTCTTTCAGCAATCTAAATGATGACACTTAAACTACTCTTTCACTCAAGACAGTAGAGTGAAATCTAAAGCAGACATCAGCTCCTGGACATGTTCATTTTTTCAGAGATGAGGAGGTTATAATCAAGAAGGGGAGAGAGAAACACTAATGATTATAGTAAAATAATGAACCCAGAAAACCAAAATGACTGTCCAGTGCATCTTAATGCCTAAGGCATGTGATGATAGGATTGGCAGGTGGATCACAAGCCCTGCTCCTCCCTCAGCAATCTCCAAAATGTGGGGCTTCTTCCAAAGAAGAGAAACATTTAGCTCTTTCCCTGCCACTGAGGTATTTGGGTAATCACACACATGACTCCTCTGCTCTTGCAAGAATGGTAGCAGCTGCGCGCGCGCACACACACACACACACACCCCGCTAGTCCTGAATAATCAGCAATTTCAGCTAGCTTCCTCTATCCTTACCTCTTGGTCTGGAGGCTTTAATCTTTTGATCTGAAAATACTTTACAAAGTAGAATTGATTCTTTCCATAGAAAAGGGCAAGACAGTCTATGTGAGATAGCTGAGGATTTTTGGAGTGAACAGGGAAGAAATTAAAAAAAAAAGCTCAACATACATCTAAAAAAGCTTTATTAACTTAAAGGTATGACTGTGAACTGTGTTAACATGTGTTTGGCATTTTCACCCTCATGAAGTCTACTTGAGAGGAGTTTTCAGTTGACTATTGACTTATATGCTTCCTTTGAAGTATTGGTATCATCATTTTATATTTAGTACATGCAAGCATGAGCGGCCAGTTTTTTACCCTAAATTCTGACACAGTTTGAGGTGGATGATAAGGTCTTAGTTATGGCCTTCGGGTTTGAGTAGCTGAACTGCTAGTTACTTCTATTTGCCTCTGGCCCTTGGCTCTATGCATCTCTGCAATCAGATTGGAATGGGAGAGCTGGGTTGATGATGATTATTAGCTTTTATTTATTGAGCATTAACTATGGGTCAGGAGCTGTTATAACTACTTTTTTTAAAAAAAATATTTATTTATTTGAGAAAGAGTGTGAGTGAGAGAAAGAGAGCACAAGGAAGGGCAGTGGGAGAAGCAGATTCCCCTGCTGAGCAGGGACCCCAAGGTGGGGCTTGATCTCAGGATCCCAGGACCATGACCTGAGCTGAAGGCAGATGCCCAATCAACTGAGCCACCCAGATGCCTCTATGACTACTTTAATAGATAATTTTATTTGTTCATCCCAACAAACTTACGAGGAGGCTATTCTTATCATCTCAATTTTACTGATTAGAAAAGCTGAGAAAACCTCTTAGTAGGTTAATTGATTTGTCCAAAGTTGCACACACAACCTGTAAGAGGTAGAGCCTGAATATGACCCTCATGTTACTGATTTCAAAGTCAGTTCTTTCAGCTATTGACTCTTCTGATTTCCACATTGCTTTCTAGCTCCCAGTCTGGGTAGAGAGAAGTGGAAGCACCAAACTGCATGTGTGTATAGGGAAGAAGAGATATTGGGGGAATTTGTTTGTATAAGGCCTATTCTTGGCGTGGTCCCAAAAGATCCCCCTTCATTTATATATCATGCTCTGGATGAGTTTAAAATCTCAAGATCTCAAAGATGATCAAATTACAAAAACAACAAAATAATCTGAGAACCATGAAAAAATATTTTGCACTAGAAAGGAATAGGGACAGCCTGTGAAAAATCCCCAAATTGATTACTATCAAAGAGAAAGAAGTTTTAAAAAATAAAGTGGCTTTTCCTCCTCTAATGATATAGGATATTCTCTGTTAAATAAGACTTGGCCAAAGTAAAATGGGAGACCAACAATATAGAAAGTCCAATGAGGTAACATTTTCAATGAAGGCCATAAGAAGAAGACTTGAAATCAAAGAAAATGGAACCAGCTATTTGTAGAAAAGTTTAGAAAAGTATTCTGAAAATGAAGACGGTTAATACAAAATTGAAAAAAATGAGAAAGAAAATAACTACCGTTGTGGAGAGATCACATAATTCCAATATGCAAAGTTATAGATAATATTCTCTTATCATATTCTAAATTTGTACAGGATAAGTAGTTATATCACCCTTTTCAATCCTGATATTGTTAATTTGTGACTTTTTTCTTAATAAGCTTTGCCCAGAGTTTATTAATTTTAATAGTCTTTTCAAAGAATCAATTTTTACTTTGTTGATCCTATTATATGTTAGTCTTCTGTTTCGCCAATATTTGTGCCTTTTTTCATAAGTTATCTTTTCTATTTTTGAAGAGTTTAAGTGTCCATTCTTTTACTAACTTCTTGAGATGGATCCCTAGATCATTGATTTTCAGTCTTTATTCTTCCTGATATATGTACTTAAGGCTATGTATTTCCCTCAAAAGTACGACTTTAGTTGAATTCCACAAATATTTTCATTATCTTTAAGTTCAAGATATTTTCTAATTTCCATTGTGGTCTTTTTTTTTTTATCCAGAGGTTATTTAGAAACATATTTTGTATTTTCCAAATATATGGGGATTTTCTAGTTATCTTTTTATTATACATTGATCTGTGGTCATCTAGCAAATTCTGTGTGATGTCATTCTTTTGAAATTTGTTGAGTTGCTTTATGGTTCAGCAATTTTGAAAAATTTCCATGTGTATTTGAAAAGAATGTGTGGTTTGCAGTTGTTGGGTATTCAATTACGTACATTTTTAACTGGGTTGTTCAAATATTTTATATCATTTTTTGTCTGCTTGTTCTATCAGTTACATATGGGTATTTTATGACTGTTTCAGTGTGAATGTGCATTTGCCCTTATTTCTTGTAATTCATCAATTTTTGCTTTATATTTTTTAGGCTATATTATTTCATGAGACAAATTTATGTATTATTATATCTGTCTGTTAAATTAAACTCCTTTTCTATAGTGTTTCTTTCTTGCCTTAAAGTATATATTTTTTCTCATACTAATGTAGCTCTACCAACTTTCTTTTGGTTAGTGTATTATTATTCTTGACAAAGTACCCCTAAACTTAGTAGCTTAAAACAACCAACATTTATTGCTTCTAATAGTTTAAGGGAGTCAGGGATATAGAAGCATCTTAGTTTCTCATAAGGTTATAGCCAAGTTGTCAAGTGGGGCTGCACCTTCATGAGACTTGAATGGGGCTGAGGCTTGAATGGGGACAATCCACTTCCAAGATGGCTCACTTGGTTTCATATTGGTTGTTGACAGGAAGTCTTGGTTTCTCATCACATGGACCTCTCCAATAGGCTGTCTGAGTGTACTTGTGATTTGGAAGCTAGCTTCCCACAGAGCAAGCAGTCTGGGGGAGAGAGGTCAAGAAGGAAGCCACAACACATTTTATGACCTCTGTTAAGTTGCACATTTTCACCTCTGCCACATTCTATTATAGAAGTAGAAGTGGGTCATTAAGTGTGACCCATTCTCAAGAAGAGGGGAATTAAGTCCTACCTTTGAAGGGAGTAGTATCAAAGATTTCAGGGCCTATTTTAAAACCACCCCATTTAGTATTTGAGTGGTACATTTTTTTTCATACTTTTACTTCTAGACTTCAGGATTTCTTATGTTTTAGGTTTGGCTCACAATGTGCAGAATGTACACATATTGTATGCCACTCTGTCAATCTTTGTCTTTTAATTGGAGCATTTAGTACATTTTTACTTAATGTAATTATGATATGCTTGAATTTAAATTCTTTTTAAAAAATCAATCAATTAATTATTTTTAAAGTTGTGTTACGTTAGTCACTATACATCATTAGTTTTTGATGTAGTGTTCCAAGATTCATTGTTTATATATAACACCCACTGCTCCATGCAATATGTGCCCTCCTTAATACCCACCACCAGGCTCACCTGTCCCCCCACCACTCTCCCCTCTAAAACCCTCAGTTTTTTTCATGGCATCCACAGTCTCTCATGGCTTATCTCCTTCTCCAGTTTCTCCCCCTTCACTTTTCCTTTCCTTCTCCTTATGTCCTCCATGTTATTCCTTATGTTCCACAAGTAAGTGAAACCATATGATAATTGACTTTCTCTGATTGACTTATTTCACTCACCATAATCTCCTTCAGTCCCATCTATGTTGATGCAAGAGTTTGGTATTCATTATTTCTGATGGCTGAGTAATATTCCATTGCATATATGGACCATATCTTCTTTATCCATTAGTCTGTTGAAGGGCATCTCAGCTCTTTCCACAGTTTGGCTATTGTGGACATTGCTGCTATGAACATTGGAGTACAGATGGCCCTTCTTTTCACTACATCTGTATCTTTAGGGTAAATACCTGGTAGTGCAATTGCCAGGTCTTAGGGTAGCTCTATTTTTAATTTTTTGAGAAATCTCTACACTGTTTTCCAAAGTGGCTGCACCAACTTGCATTCCCACCAACAGTGTAAGAGGGTTTCCCTTTCTCCACATCCTCTCCAACATTTGTTGTTTCTTGTCTTGTTAATTTTTGCCATTCTAACTGGTGTAAAGTGGTATTTCAATGTAGGTTTTGATTTGAATTTCCCTGATTACAGAAGAATGAAACTCGACCATTCTCTTACACCATATACAAGGATAAACTCAAAATGGATGAAAGACTTCAATGTGAGACAGGAATCCCTCAAAATCCTAGAGAAGAACATAGGCAGTAACTTCTTCAACATTGGCAACAGCAACTTCTTTCAAGACACATCTCCAAAAGCAAGGGAAATAAAAGGAAAAATGAACTTTTGGGACTTCTTCAAGATAAAATGCTTCTGCATAGCAAAGGAAACAGTCAACAAAATGAAGAAACAACCTACAGAATGGCAGAAGATATTCACAAGTAACACTACAGACAAGGGGCCGACTGAATTTAAATTCTATTGTATTGTTACTTGGCTCCACTTGTGCTCCTTTTCTCCCTTTTCTTACTTTTGGATTAAGATGATTTGAAGCTAGGCTTCATTCCCTGTCAACTTTGAGGGCTGGTCTACTTCTGATTCACAATTATACCTAAGGAGCTGCCTTTCAGAATCCCTACTGAAAACAGACTATGGACATCAATTATTCTCATGTGAGGCTATGGAAAGTTCTGCTCATTTCTAGCCTTCTCAGAAACCTCTTCCAGAACCAGCAGCCACTGGTGGGGAAAAGAAGCCCCTATACTGAGCTCACTTCTGTGGGTTTGTTTCTTTTCTGAGATTTTGTCTATTTAATTATTCACTGTCTTATTGGCTCTATAAAGCTTTCAGGTAGAATATATTTAAAAACTATTTTCTAGTTGTTCATTTGGAGAGGTTAGTCTGAATTTCTTAGTTTGCTTTCACTGGAAGTCAGATAAGTCACGTGATATTTACAGTTGGTAGAGTATTATTATTCCCTTTTACTGGTCAGGAAACTAGCTTCAGACAAGCTAATTGCTTAAGGTTACATTTAGAAAGTGGCAAACTTAGAATTTGAACCTATATCTTTCTGTCTCTAAAAATAAAATTCATGTTATTTACATTAGCTAAAAGCAATTTTGGCTATTATCTTCCAAGTATAGTATATATCCACACACTATAAGAAGATTATTACTGACAATCATACTTTTATTTCTCATCAGTTATAAATGTATGATTGTAAAGTTGGAAGTTTTTCTATCTTATAGCAGTCTTTAATTAATTTTATTAAAACATAGTTTGGGTTTCTGAAATATTTTGATAAACAGTTTTATAATTCCTTACCAGTGCTGCCTAGAAATCAGTAGTTTACAAAATAATGGTACTTTGTCATTAGAGTGCAGCATAACTCAATAAATAGTTATTTAAAAGTATAAATAAAAATCGAATCTCAATTTTGAATTTCTTAACTGCTGTTTCTTCATTCCTTATCTAGGATTCATTTTAAAGAAACTTGGCTTTACTTCAAATCTCATTTATCATCCATTAAAATTCCACTGTAAAACAATGAATTCCTTTCCATAAAGGCCATATAACTATTAAATTCCACCATATGTTACTTGTCTTTCAAGGAAATGACACATTTTGGAAATCTATATAGGTCCCTAAATAGGTCAACAAATATATTATATATTGTACATATATTGCTGACTAGATTATTAAGATTTAACATATTATTTAATAGTGAAGAAAAGTTCTTTTTTCCTTACAAGACATATATGTATTTAGAAAAATAACTTCTCTGCTCATTTTGCTAAGAAACTTGAATAATTTCTCTAGCAGATAAGTCAGAATATTTCCATCTGCCTCTGCAATGATGAGGTTAAATTAAAATTGAAATCAGTATTTTAGAAAAGGCAAAATAGCAAAGGCTAAAAAAAACACATTTCTTCAACAAAGTGGACTTACAGCCTAAGAACCAGGGTCTCTGAAGTTACTGAAGGGTTTTTGTGTTGAATGCCCTAGAGGGCATCTGGCCTCTAAATAGATTTGACTTTTTTCCTTCTGTATCAGTGCTACCCAGGAGAAAAAGAAATAAGAAAGAGGGGGCCTCTTAGGCCAACTGGTAAAAGCTTTAAGGAATATATAGGATCTGACTTAGAGTTTCTAGGTTGGACAGTTTAATCTTAGACAAGGATTTGGAGCAAGGTCCCAGAGATGGCTAAAGAGTGTACATTTTGCTATACCTGTGTTACATCTATTAGAATCAAAGCTCTGTGCTTGGTTGTTGGAGGGGAATGATATGGCCTCTGAGGCAATGGAAAAATGGATACTCTTTAGCCATCTCTGGAAAGAGGGTGGAAGGTACCTGCGATTCACTGAACTAAGTCTAATATGCTCTGGATCAATTGCGTGAAGGCCATAATTTGGTACAAGTCCTGGAAAGTCAAAATTACATGCTATATTCTTTATGGTTTCAAATATCAAGTGAACAGGAAGAGGAAAAAGAGGGCAAAGGATTTTATGGGAAAGTATTTCAGTAACTGCAAAGATATTCCTTTCAGTAGAGTTTTTGTCTCAAAGTTGTAAATTTCTTGGCTTCTAGAAACTTGACGTGGCAGAGAAGAGGAAAAGCAGGCTGCATTGGGGTAAACTGCCTTTCTGGAGCCTGCATAGGCAGAATACATGAGAGCTCACCTTAGACCTAAATGCTTTCCTTTGGGAGAGAGTTTGCCTAGAGCCAGCTTAACTGAATCTTATACAACAGAGCCAGTGATAAGGCAATGGACCTGTGTGTGGTGACTGCATCTGTGTGTGGTGACCCCTGGGCCTAGGGTCCAAGGGTAAGCTCCTTAGCAGTCAGTCAGAATGCCAGTGTCTTATGAATTGCACTTGATGTTCCTAGTGGGAGAATCTTGGAGAAATTCAGAAGAAAACTCCCCATGAGAAAAAGTATCAGTATTGGGAATCTGCCAAAGGGCACCAATATCAGATTATATCTCTTCTAGTCAGCTTTCTTTTAGCTAACTCTACCTCCACAACTGACTACTGTGAAGAGGGTACGATGGGTGGGGGAGAAGGAGAGTGCAAGGCTGGGACACAGAGAGGTGGGTCATGTCTCTCTCCCCCACTGTAGGTGGGGAGAAGCTTTAGCTTTAAATAAAGCATAAAATTGTGATTATAATACTGGACTGGACATTTAATTACTAGATTGAGACTGACCAGGGGACTTTTAATATTTAAAAGGGATCAGTAGATTACAGACCATGCCTGAGTGCTTCCTCAGGTTGGGAAAGAACAACTAGCTATTAACCCATTGAGCTAGTGTGAAAGGAAGCACTGATGAAAATACAACTGCTTTATGATCACATCTTTTTGTATTTTGCTCCATCAGATACTGGTTACAGCTCATCCTAATGTCTCAGCATCTGCCAGGCTGTGAGAGTCATGTAACCACATGAAGAACAATTTTCAAATTGCCAGGCTCTTAGTTCATACCTGCTCCTGCAGGTTTTTACTTACCCACCCACTCAACCAAGGTTTCCTTGGGCCATATTCAGTTTTCCAGGGTCTCAATACAGGCTGTTCCTTTTCTTCTGTTTGTGCTTCCTCTGGGAAGCCCATGACATCTGGACCCTCAATGAGTCTCTTATTTACTGCCTTGGAAGACAGGGATCTGGGTGTGGTAGGCTGAAAAATGACCCTCAAAGATATCCACATCATAAATCCTGGAACCTGTGACCATTACTTTATCTGAAAATAGGATCTTTGCATATTTTATTAGGATGATCAGATTTATTGAGATGGGAATTTATTTTAGATTATTAGGGTGGGCCTTAAACACAATCACATATATTTTTATGAGAGGGAGATAGAGGCAGATTTGAAACAGAAGAGAAAGTAATATGAAGATGGAGGCAGAGAGAGATTTAAAGATTTTGGGCTTAAAGATTGGAGTGACACAGGCACTTTGAACTGCTGGTGGCTACAAGCCAATGAATGCTAGTAGCCACCAGCAGTTGAAAGAGGCAAGGAACAGATCCTTTCTGAGAGCCTCCAGGGGAAAAGCTATTCTGCCAACACCTTAATTACATCCCAGTGATACTTATCTCAAACTTCAGGTTTCCTGAACAATGAGAATAAATTTCTGTTGTTCTAAGCCACTGAGTTTGTGGGAATTTGTTACAGCAGCTTTAGAAAGCTAATCCACTGAGAAAGCACTGCTCTCTCCTTTGAAAGGAGGTCACTTATTTGCCTCCATTGTCCTAGTTTGTTCTTTCTCTTACGCACCTGCCCCAAATTCTACTCTCTCTTCTAGTAAAATACAAAACAAGAAACAACTCTATACAACTCCAGAAACACTTCGCATGCATATCAACTGGTGCTTAGATCTGTCACTTCCCCAAGAAGCACTAAAGTTTGTTCAAATCCAGGTGTATCACATGAACCACCTAGACATACGAAACTGCTTATTCCAGAGCCTGGGGAATAGTAGGTATTCAGAAAATGGTGGCTACTATGGGAGGAAAACTCGATTAGAGTTAGTATGATGGGGTTTTGAATGCCCAATTTTGCATTTTACTAGCACTGGTACTTTTTCCCATCTGTTGAATGGGGGTAAAAATACCTGTTTCCGAGAATAGTTTTAAGAATTTAGTGGGCATAGGGCCTGGTATATAGTTAATACTCAATAAATGTTAATTCCCACTCACCAGCCCCTTTATATCTTGAATATTCCCTTACTTCTCTATGGCATTTTACATATAAAGGCTTTACGATATTGTTGCAGAACAGTGTGGATGTTATTATTAAAACTAAGACAGAAATAATCTTTAAGAGGTAATTATCAAACAATTCTACTCATTAGACTATGAGTTTATTGAGGACAAGGTTTTTTAAAAATCTTTATCTATTATCCAGCACATAGTAGTCTTTGTAAGTGCCTGTTGACTTATTTAATTAAAACACCTTCAGCATCAGGACTGCCTTTCATTAATAGTTCTAATCAGAAACACAAATTCAAATTAGAGTCAGATACAAGGTAACATGTTCATCTTTCTTTTTTTTTAGCTTTTAAATGTAAGGTTTAAAAAATTTTTTTTATTATATTCAGTTAGCCACTGTACAGTAGTACATAATTAGTCCTTCGTACAGTGTTCATGATTCATTAGTTAAGTATAACATGTTCATTTTTTTATGAAAACAGAAGAAAAATATGTGAACAGGAGCCTATAACAGACTTAGTCAGAAAAAAAAAATAGAACTGGTTAGCTGAGCCAATGTGTAGACCCAGGTAAGGTGGGAGCAAAATGCTTTAGAAATACCAAGTGACCTTGGTGACCAGCTCTGACCTATGTCACACTTCATGAAGTGACCCTCAGGTGAACCTTTAAGACTGTTTACTCAATCCTCTACTCAAATCCATTTTAGAAAAAATTCAACCCAGTGAAATAAAAACTGACCGATAAATGAGGTAATCATTCCTATTTCAAAAGGAATTTTCTCTTTACAAAATATCAGGTTCAAATGGGGAGGTTCCTTGTATAGTTTAAAATATGGCTATATTTACAGAAATTCTTGAGCTTTTGGAGCAACACATCCATGGTATAGAATAGAATCACTTTTGATTTATATTCAATACTCTGCAATTTGGTATAGTTTGATTCTCCTGATTCATCCACTCATTCACTTTCCCATTTGTTTAAAAATATGTTCAACAAATTTGATATTTATCAAGCACTGACCATGGGAAAGGGCCAGTAAGACTGCCTGGTTACAGCAGTCTCAAGTAGCCCAAATAAATGATGAGTCTAATCTCTCAGCCCACGTGGCATCATATGCCACACAGGGAAGCTCACATGTGATAAGTAAAAAATTTCTGAGTTTGATCCCAGCACTACCGGTTCCAATACTAGTTGTGGTATCATGGGGAAATTATCTACCCTGAGTCTCAGTTTCTCAATCTATAAAAATGGATAATTCCTGAGGCTGCCATGAGGATTCTTGAGATAACAAAGCACATGATCCTTGATTTACAGCTGTCATCAGAAACGTTAGTTTCTTCTTTACTTTATCCGGATATCCTTCCCATCTCTAACCCTCCACCTCCGACAACTCACAGTTAGCCCTCTAACTCAGACTAGACATACTGAAATCTGCATTTCTAAAAAGATTTTATTTATTTATTTGACAGACAGAGATCACAAGTAGGCAGAGAGGCAAGCAGACAGAGAGGGGAAGGGAAGCAGGCTCTCTGCCGAGCAGAGAGCCCGATGCGGGGCTCGATCCCAGGATCCTGGGATCATGACCTGAGCGGAAGGCAGAGGCTTTAACCCACTGAGCCACCCAGGTGCCCCTGAAATCTGCATTTCAAATTGAGTTTCATCAGAAAGTATTCCAATGGCAAGAAACAGCAACAGCAACAGGAACAAGAATTGCTAATATTTTATTGTGACCTCAGTAGATAATTGCATTACCTCATTTAAGTTTTGATCTGAAGTGACCGTTATTATCTTTATTTTATAGAGAAGTTGAGGTCATTTGCCCAAATGAGATGCAAACTTAGGTAATACATGCTGTTAATGCATACTGAAGCTATTTTCCTGCCTTTTAGTACCAAGCTAGTAGAATTTTCATTAATTTTAAGTGTCAGAAAAACCTCTAAGTTCTCTGTTTATTCCCCTACTCACAAATGCTGACATGGTCATAAATGCAAGAATGAGGAAATGTTTCTACCATGGAGATGGGGTATTGTGACAATTCATAACCAGTATGTGAAAATAACATTGCCTTACATGGTTTTCTCTGAATCCTACTTTACCTTTCAGAAATCCCCAGTCTCACAGAACCTGGAACTTTCATTCTACCCTGAGAGAGACTCCTGAGTGGAATATTAATGTGATTCACATTAGTCACTTCTGAGGAATTTCATGCTGTAAGTGAAGATTATTTAAAAATGCCTCTGAATTATACAGAAAAATCAATTAAAAAAATTAAGTAATAAACTTTATTTTTTAGAGTTGTTTTAGATGTAGAAAAATTGTAGTTTCCATATATATCTCTACTTCCTACTCCCATCCCCAGTTTCCCTTAGTATTAACATCTAGCATTAGTGTGGTACATTTGTTACAACTGATGAACAAATATTGATATGTTATTATTAACAAAAACTCATAGTTTATGATAGGGTTCACTTTGTGTTGTAGAGTTCTATGGGTTTTGACAGATGTATAATGTTGTGTATCCACTATTACAGCATCACACAGAACAGTGTCACTACTCTAAAATTCTCCTGCACTCCACCTGTTCATCTCTCCCTCCCCTGGCAACCACTGATCCTTTCACTGTCTCCATAATTTTGCCTTTTTCCAATGTCTCATAGTTGGAATCAATCTGGTTTCAGTTTGATTTTTCAGAATGGTTCCTTTTATTTAACAATATGCAAATGAGATGCCTTCATGTATTTTTGTGGTTTGATAGGTTTAATTTCATTTTATTGCTGAATAATGAGCCACTGTAATATGTACCACAGGTTTATTCATTCACCATTAACCTTGGTTACTTCCACATGCTTACAACTATGAAAAGAGCTGGTATAAACATTTTTTACAGCAGGTTTTTGCATGGACATGAGTCTTCAACTCATTTAGGTAGATGTTTAGAAGTGAGATTGCTGGGTTATATGGTAAGACTGTGTTTCATTTTATATAAAACTGCCAAGCTGTCTTTATCATTTTATGTTCCTGCTACCAATAAATGAGAATTCCTGTTACTCCATATCCCCACCAGCACTTGGTATTGTCTGTAATTTGCGTTTTAGTTATTCTAATTGATGTGTAGTGGTATCTCACTGTTTTAATATGCAATTCCCCAGTGATATATGATGTTGAACATCTTTTTATATGCTTAGTTGTCATATGTATATTTTTGGTCATCTGGTAAGATTTCTTTCTTTCTTTCTTTCTTGGCAAATTTTTTCCTTTTTTAATATGTTGCTTTAAGAAACTATCAAATATATATCTTAGAAATATATTTTTCAATGTATTTGAAATATATATTTCTGTTTCTCCCTACCGAAGGCATTTTTCAAAAATTCAAAGTTTATCAATACTAAGTACAGTGGCATAGATGAACCATGCAAATTCATTTTATTTCTGGAAAGAGAATAACCAATGATTAGGATGTCAAGATTCGACAAGTAACACTATATAGAAACCACCCAGAAAAATTTGCTGTTGTGCAAAGCCTTTTGTCCTTCAAAAGTCTCCGGGAAGATTTCTATTCAGGTATTCTGCTCATTTCTTAAATTGGTTTGTTGTTTTCTTATTGTTGAGTTTTAAGAGTTCTTTGTATATTTTGGATACTAGCTTTTTTTTAATCAGATATGTGTTTTGCAAAAAATATTTTCTCTTAGTCTATGGCTTGTCTTCTCATTCTCTTAACAGTCTTTTTCAGAGCAGAAATTTTATTTTAATGAGATTGCAGTTATCAATATTTTCTTTTATGGATGCTGCTTTTGGTGTTGTACACAAGAAGTCATTGATAAACCTAAAGTTACTTAGATTTTCTCTTGTGTTATCTTCTAGGAGTTTTATAGTTTTTCACATTGCATTTAGGGCCATGATCCATTTTGAGTTAATTTTCGAGAAGGGTGCAAAGTTTGTATCTAGAATCCTTTTATTGAATGGGGATGTCTAGTCATTCTTACATCATTTTTGAAGCAACTATCTTTTTGCTACTGAATTGCCTTTGTTCTTTTGTCACAGATCAATTTACTGTAGTGTATAGGTCTATTTCTGGGTGCTCTGTTTTTTTTTTTTTTTTTTTAAGATTTATTTATTTGAGAGAGAGAGAGAAAGCATGCGCACAAGTGGGGGGAGGGGCAGTGGGAGAGAATCCTTAAGCAGAGAATCCTCCCTGCTGAGCATGGAGCCCAATGCAGGACCCATCCAGCAACCCCTGAGAGCACTACCTGGACTTGAGCCAAACCAAGATTTGGATGCTCAACTGACTGAGCCACCCAGGTGCTCCCTGAGGTCTCTGTTCTGTTGCATGTTCCATTTGTCTATTCTTTTGACAATACCACAATATCTTGATTATCGTAGCTTTACATAACTCTTGAATTTGGGTAGTATCAGTCCCTTGACTTTGCTCTTCAGTATTGTGTTGACTATTTTGGATCTTTGCCTTTCCATATAAACTTTTGAATCAGTCCATATCCACAAAATAACCTGCTGGGATTTTGATTGAGATTGCCTTTAATCTACATATCAAGTTGGGAAGAACTGATATCTTAATAATACCAAGTCTTTCTATCTATGAATATGGAATATTTCTCCATTTATTTAGATCTCTGATTTCTTTTATTGTTTTTGTATTTTTCCTCATATAGATCTTGTACATATTTTGTCAGACTTATACCTAGGCATTTAATTTTTGGGAGTGCTAATGTAAATAATATTGTTTATATTTCAAATTCCAAATTGTTCATTGCTAGTATATAGGAAATCAATTGGGGTTTTTTATATTAAACTGCTATCCTATAATCTTGGTATAATTATTTATTAGTTCCAGGGATTTTTTGTTTATTCTTTGGAATTTTCTACATGGATAACTGTGTCATTTGTGAACAAAGACAGCTTTATTTATTTCTTCCCAATATGGGGAGAGGCAGGCAGAGCAGGCAGAGGGAGAAGCAGAGACTATGGACTCTGAAAAACAACCTGAGGGGTTTTGAAGGGGCGGGGGGTGGGAGGTTAGGGGAGCCTGGTGGTGGGTTTTAGGGAGGGCATGTATTGCATGGAGCACTGGGTGTGGTGCAAAAACAATGAATACTGTTAAGCTGAAAAGAAATAAAAATAAATTAAAAAAAAGATAAAAATAACCCCAAAACCTAACGATTAACAATAACAACAACAAAAAAAACCCTAAGCATTTGAATATTTTCTTTTCAATAAGGACTAGAAGTGTACAGGGTACAGGTTGCAAGTGGAGGCATTTATAAAAATAATCTATGTTCTGTAGAAGAAAATGTTCCCATACCATATGGTAAAGGAAAGATAACCAGAGCAAATGCTGGAGCCAAGAAAACTAGATTTAGTCCTGACTGTATCAAATATTATACTTTATACTTTATTTTCCTTGACTTGATTTCTGAGAGTTTGGGGGATCTTTTTCCACTGCTCATTTCAGGTAGTCCTTTTGCTTGACTTTGTGCAGTTTTCTCACACGCACATGCTCACTGATATTATGCTGCAGACTCAAGTGGGACCTTCTGCAGATACTCAGAGTGCTTCTCTCTCTGTGGAACTTATTTCTCTATGGCAGTCTGTAAAATGGTTGTGGCAGGACTGGCTTCTACCTCACATACCCCACTATTTCCCACCCCTTTTCTGGGGAGTGGTATATATCCACTTTCCTATGGGGTATGAGGCAATACTATATTTGCTTACTAATGAATCACATATAATCCACAGCAAAGGCTGAGAGTAGCAGAGGTAAAAAAGAGAAAAGAAGGTCTAAAGAAGGACTTCCCTTAAAAATCTTCTAATGATTAGGAAAGGAACAAAAACATGGAAGAGGGTAAACTTGGAAAATAGAAACTAAAGGAAAAAGACCCTGCAGCTGTTGGTAGGGGGCATGGTGGAGGTGGAAAGTGAACAGGAAAGAGAAGACACTATAAGCCCCTCTTTACTGTGGACATAACAGAGGGTTGGAATTCTTAAGCAAAGGTCTATTTTATATATATGGTTTTATGAATTTCATATCAGCACACGGCTGGCTAACAGTAAGGATGTTATAATTGACTAATGGCTAGTCAGCTTCCCCTTCTACTGTGTAGAAGCAAACTGTCTTATTCATTTCAGGGTTTTATAACAAGATGCTAGAGACTGGCTGACTTAAACAATAGGACTCTATTTCTCATATTTCTGGAGGCTGGAAGTCCAAGATCAGGATGATTTTAAAGACTCAATTAATTTATACATTCAAGAAACTTAAGGAACTTTAAGTACGGTAAATTCAATGAGATCCACACCTAGATACCTTTGAATAAAACTACCAAAAGATAAAGATAGATATCTTGAAAGCAGCAAGAGAAAAACAGCTCATTACGTTCACTTTTTAATAAGATTAATATTTGATTTCTAACCAGAGATCATGAAGTCCAGAAGACAGTGGGTAATATGTTGAAAGTGGTAAAAAGATGGTCAACAAAGTCAATAAAGAATTCTATATTCAAGAAACTATCCCTCAAATATGAAGGAGAAATTAAGACACTTGCAGATAATAAAAAACTGATATAATTCATCACTAGAAGACCTGTCCTATAAGGAGAACTAGTCTTTGAGTCTTAAATGAAAGAATACCAGACAGTGAATCAAATGTATATGAAAAAATAAAGAGCACAAATGAAGGTAACTACATAGGTAAATATAAGAAACAGTGTGAATGTACTTTTGTTTATAATTCTTTTCTTCACTGATTTAAAAATACAACTGCATAAAGGAATAGTTAAAAAAAACCTGTATTGGGGTGCCTGGGTGGCTCAGAGGGGTAAGCCTCTGCCTTCAGCTCAGGTCATTGTCTCAGGGTCCTGGGATCGAGCCCCTCATGGGGCCCTCTGCTCAGCAAGAAGCCTGCTTCCCCCCCACCTGCCTGCCTCTCTGCCTACTTGTATTCTCTCTCTCTGTCAAATAATTAAATAAAATCTTTAAAAACAAAACAAATGATTAGGAAATCAAATCAAAACAAAACAAAACAAACCTGTATTGATGGGAGCTCTTGGGTGGCTCAGTTTGTTGAGCATATATATGACTCTTGATTTTGGCTTAGATCATGATCTCAGGGTTGTGGGACTAAGCCTAGGGTTGGGCTCTGCACTCCATGGGGAGCCTGCTTCAGATTCTCTGTCTCCCTTTCCCTCTCCTTCTGTCCCTTCCCTGTTGCTCTCTCTCTAAAAACAAAACAAAACAAAACAAAAAACGAAAAAGCCTTGCATTGATGACCTTATAACAATTTCATTGGATTGACAATAGCACAGAGAAGAAAGGAGATGCCAGAGGTCTATTAGAGCAAAATTTTTATATACCTTTGAGATTAATTTATTATTAATTTGAAATAGATTACTTTAAATTAAGATGCTAATTTTAATCTTTTGGGAAACCACTTATAAAATAGCTTAAAAATACAGCAAAAGAAACAATAAGGAAATTAAAATGTACACTACAAAATACATACTTAATACAAAAGAAATCAATAATGGAGAAATGGAAGAACAAAAATAAATTCAAAAGACATATAGGAAACAATAGCAAAATGGCAGATTTAAAACTACCTGATCAGTTATCATATTAAATATAAATGTATCACACACTCTAATCAAAAGGCAAAAATTGGCACAGTGGATAAAAACACTTAACCAACTATATAGGTATTACAAGAGTTACAAGAGACATATGTTAGATTCAAAATCACAAAAATGTGGAAAGTAAAAGAATGGATAAAGATAAACCATGCAAACCATGACCAAAAAAGAGCTGGAGTGGCTAACCTAATATAAACAAAATAGACTTTAAGACCAAAATAATTATTAGAGGTTAAGAAGGACATTTAATAATGATAAAATGTCATATATCATGAAGATATAATAATTATAAATATATACTGACCTATCAATAGAGCCACAAAATACACAAAGCAAAACCTAAAAGAATTCAGAGGAAAAATATGCAAGTCTACAAAATAGTTGGAGCCTTTAATATCTCACTTTCAACACTAGAATAATTAGGGAGAAGATCAAACAGAAGATAGAAGATTTGAACAACAATCTAATCCAATTGGCTCTATAGAATGCTCTATGCAGTTACAGAAGAACATAGATTTTCCTCAATATACATAGAGTATTTGCCAGAGTAGACCATATATCAGGTTAGAAAGCAAGCCTCAATAAATTTAAATGGATTGAAATCATGCAAAATATGTTCTCTGGACATACCAAATTAAATTAGAAATAAATAACAAAGAAATTTGGGAAATCAACACATTACTAGATAACAAATGCATCAAGGAAAAAACCACATGGAAAATTAGAAAATGCTTTGAGGTGAATGAAAACAAAACATAACAGAACATAAGATATGAGGTTAAAGCATGCTCAGAAGGAAATTTATAGCTGTAAATTTCTGCATTAAAAACAAATTATCCCAAATAAATAACTTAGCTATCTGCCCTAAGAAACTTAGAAAAAAAAATCCAAACCAGGGTAATAAAAAGATTAGAACAAAAGTAAAATACAGAATAGAAAAGCAACAACAGCAAAAATCAATAAAAAGAAAAGTTGGTTCTTTGAAAATATCAACAAAATGGACAAATCTCCAACTAGGCTTTCCACAAGAAAGAGAAGACTTAAATTAATAACTTCAGAAATAAGAGTCATCACTACTAACCATAGAGAAATAAAAACAAATATAAAAAATGTAATGAATAACTGTTTGTGAACAAAGTAGATAACCTAGATGAAAAAAACACATTAAAAAAAACCCTCAGAAACTGACTCAAGAAAAAGCAGAAAGTCTGAATAGACCTACAACAATGAAAGATTGGTGAGTTCTTTACTTTTCACCAAGTGATTTCAATACTGAATTCTGCCAAATCTTTAAAAAAGATTCATTTACTATGAGTCTTTCATAAATTTTCCCCAAATATAAGAGGCAAGCATTTCCTGATAGGAAAACCAGACAAAAACATCAAGAGTAAGTAAAACTATATATCAATATCCCTATGGCTATAGTCCTCAACAAAACACTATGAGACCAGATCCAACAGCATATAAAAAGAATTACTGACCATGACCAAGTTGGTCTGAGCCCAAGAATGCAAGATTGATGTAACATCTGAAAATCAATCAATGTAATACAACACTTTAATAGAATAAAGTATAAAACCACATGAACATCCTAATAGGTACAGAAACAAAATACAATTTCCTTTCACTACAAAACATTTATCAAACTAGGAATAGAAGAGAATTTTCTCAATCTGATAAAAGGAATCTAGAAAAAACCTACAGTTAATATCATACTTATTGATGAAATACTGAACGTTTTCCTCTTAGGTCAGAAAAAAGATAAGGAATTTTGCTGGTGACACTTCTATTCAACAGTGCATGGGAAGTTCTAGTCATGGAAACCAGTGTAGAAAAGGGGATACAATCACCCACATTGAAAATAAGAAGTAAAACAATCTCTATATGCAGGTTACATAATCTTGCATATAGAAAACCCTAAATAAGAAGAAATACTAAAAAGTAACAAGTAAGTTTAGCATACTTGCAGGGCATAAAGTCAATAAACAAAAATCTATTTTATTTCTATACACTAGAAATGGACAACTTGAAAATGAAATTATGAAACCATTTCATTTATCATGGTATTAAAATGTACTGAGGGAATAAGTTCAACAAAAGAAGTAAAAGAGTTGTACACTGAAAAGTACAAAACAGGGATGCCTGGGTGGCTCAGTTGGTTAAGCGGCTGCCTTCAGCTCAGGTTATGATCCCAACATCCTGGGATTGAGTCCTGCATCGGGCTCCTTGCTCGGCGGGGAGCCTGTTTCTCCCTCTGCCTCTGCCTGCCACTTTGTCTGCCTGTGCTTGCTCGCTCTCTCTCCCTCTCTCTCTGACAAATAAATAAATTTAAAAAAATTAAAAAAAATAAAAAAAAAAGAAAAGTACAAAACATTTTTGAAACTAAAGAAAATCTAAGCAAATGGAAAGAAATCCCATGTTGTTGCAGTGGAGAACACAATATTAAGATGGCAATATTCCCCCAATTGGTCTCTATGTTTACATACTGAATGTAATGCCTATCAAAATCCCACTTTTTTGTTTTTGTTTTTTTTTGCAGGAGTTGGCAAGATGATCCTAAAATTCATATGGAAATTCAAAGGTCCTAGAACAGCTAAGCATTTTTACAGAAGAAATTCAAAGCTCCTACAATAGCTAAGAACTAAGAGTTAGAGGACTCATAGTTCCCAATTTTTAAACTTAATATAAAGTTACATGAATCAAGACAGTGTGGTCATGGCATAAAGATAGACTTTTGCCAAGAAAAGCCCATAGAGAGAAACAATTTTTCAAGAAATGGTGCTGGGAAAACTGGATATACACATGCACAACAATAAAATGGAATCCCTTTCCATACACTATACCAAATTTAATTCAAAATGGACAATAGACCTAAGTGGAAGAGCTATCCTTTATCCTAAAGGGTATCTTAAAGATATTCTTTGTTTTAGGATAAAATAGTAAAGTAAATATTTGGAACCTTGGACTAAGCAATGGTTATTTAAATCTGACACCAAAAGTACAAGCAACAAAAACTATATAAATTGGATTTCAGCAGAATTATAAACTTTTATGCTTCAAAGAATACCACTGAGAAATTGGAAAGACAACCCACAGAATAAGAAGAAATATTATGAAATCATACATCTGTTAAGGAACTTGTATCCATAATAAAGAACTCTTATTTCTAAGCAATAAGACTAATAATCAAATTAAAAAGAATTTGAACAGACATATTTCCTGAAAAGATACACAAATAACCAATACACACATGAAAACATCATTAGTAGTCAGGGAAATACAAATCAAAACCATAATGCAATACCTTTTCACCTTTTACTAAAAGTTTTAAGAAAGGCAATGACAAGTGTTGATGAGAATGTACAGAAAGTGGAATCTTCATATGTTGCTGGTGGTTGTAAAATGGTGCAATTACATTGGAAAACATCTGGAAGTTCCTCAAAATGTTAACTGGCAATTTTATTTCTACATACACACTCAAGAGAAATGAAAACACATATTCACACAAAAACTTGTACATGAATGTTTATAGTAGAATTATTAATACTAGGCAAAAAAGCACAAACAATTTAAACATTCATTAGCTGATGGATGGATAAACAAAATTTAGTACATCCATGGAATATTATTTATCAGTATAAAAAATTAAGTTTGGATACATTCCACAGCATGGATGAACATAAAAGTATTATGCTAAGTGGAAAAAAAATGAGTAACAAGAGACCACATTCCACATGATCCATTTATAGGAAATGTTCAAAATAGGCTAATCAATAGAGACAGAAAGTAGGGAATTATTGCTAATGGGATAGTGGTCTATTGTTGAAGCAAGGAAAATGTTCTGAAATTAGACTGTAGGGATGGTTACAAAACCATCTAAAACCTACTAAACACCATTGAACTGTACAATATAAGAGTGTGATTTCTGTGGTGTATTAATTATATCTCAATTAAGCTGTTAAAAAGTGATCAACTCATCAAGAGCACACACAACAATTTTAAAACTCTTTCAGTTAATAACAGACCTTTAAATACATGAATCAAAATCTGATAGAACTGAAGGAGAAATAGATACATCAGTAATTATAGTAAAGATTTCAGTACTCCCTCTCATAATAGACACATCAAGTAGGCAGACACTAGCTAGGATACAGAAGAGTTAATATCAAGCCACTTGCCCTAACTGGCATTTGTAGAACAATTCACACAACAATAAAAGGATAAACATTCTTTTCAAGTATATCCAGAATGTTATTAAGATAACCATATTCTGGGACATAAAATGACTCTCAAAAAATTTAAAAGAATTCAGTCCAACATAGAAGGTATGTTCTTTGAACTAAATGGAATTAGAAGTCAATAATAGAAAGAGACCTGAAAATTCCCTAATAATTGGAAACTATAACATCCTTCTAAATAACCTATGGGTCAAATAACAAATCAAAAGTGAAATTAGAAAGTTATTTTGAAGTGAGTCAAAATGAAAACAGGACATACCAAAATTTATGGAGGTAAATGAGTATTTAGAGGACAGTTGATAGCACTAAAATACCTGCATTAGGAAAGCAGAAATGTCTCAAAAGGAATGGTCTCTACTTGCACCTTAAGGGACTAGAAAAAGAGCAAATTAAATTCAAAATCAACAGAAGAAAGGAAATACACGTAAGCACAGAAATCAATGAAATTAAAAAATGAAATCCATAGCTTCTTTCTTGTGAATATTAATAAAAATTGTAAACCTCTATCTAGATTGATAAGAGGAAAAAAGAAAGAACACAAATTACCAATATTAAGTATGAAAGAGATGACGTCACTTCAGGTCATACAAAGGACCTGATAATGAGAGATTAGCATGGATAACTCTATGCCAATGATATGACAACTTAGATGAAATGAAAAATGTTCTTTTAAAGACACAAACTACTAGGGTTCAATCAGGAAGAAATACATAACTTCAATAGCTTCTTCTATTAAATAAATTTAATTTACAATTAAAAACTTTCCCACAAAGAAAACTCCAGGTCCAGATGGCTTTACTGGAAAATTCTACCAAACATCTAGTAAATATATGTTAGCAATTCTCTTCCAGAAAAATGAAGAAGGAGGAACTTCCCAGCTCATTCTGTGAAGCCATCATTGCCTTTATGGCAAAACCAAAGACATTATAAGAAAAGAAAACTATATACCAATATGCATCATGAACATAGATATAAAAATTCTTAACAAAACCTAACAAATCAAATCCAAAAATACAGTAAAAAGATAGTATCTCAGACTAATGGAATTTATCCTTGAAATGCAAAGTTCATTTAATATTTGAAAATCCATTTCTATAATTCAACATATTAAAAAAGACCATATGATCTTCTTAATAAGTACAGAAAAAGCATTAGATTAACACCCATATCTATTCCTGATAAAAATTCTCAGCACTGCTACTGCAATAAAAGATTCCTACTGCAATTTGACAAAGTGCATCTATGAACAATCTACAGCTAATATCACACTTAATGGTAAATGATCTTAAGTTCACTTTACCACTTCTATTTAACACTGAATTGGAGTATCAAGCCATTCAATAAAGCAAGAAAAATAAATAAAAATCATTCAAATTGGAGAAGAAATAAAACTTTGTTTGCAGATGACATGATTATTTATATAAAAAAATCCCGAGGAATAGGACATATAAATTAACTTTAAACTATCAAGTATGTTTAGCAGGAATGCTTGATATAGGGTCAATACCCAAAAATCAATTTTATTTATGTATACTAGCAACATGCAATCAGACATTGAAATAAAAACATCATTTCTAATATCATAGCATAAAAAACATCAAAGGATAAATTTGACCAAAAATGTGCAAGATCTGTACACTGAAATCTACAATACATTTCTGATTGGGGAAGTGTGTTCATGGATTGAGAAAGTTGATGCTGTTATAATGTTTATTTACCCTCTAATTGACATATGCCTTCAAAACAATCTCAGTTAAATCTCCAGTAAGCTTATTTGTATAAATTGAGAATCTGTTTCAAAATGTTTATGGAAATACAAAGTACTTAGTATAATCATGCAACTTTGAAAAGAACAAAGTTGGGGGACTTTACACTACCAGATTTTATGACAATGTTAGAGTTACTCAAGACACTGTTACTGGCCTAAAAATTTGATCAATGGAACAGAATAGAGAATTCAGAAATAAACCCACACATATATGACCAATTAATAGCAAATTGTTGAGGCAATTCATGGAGGAAAATAATCTTTTCAATAAATGGTGTTGGATAGACATGTTTAAAATTCAACTGACCGACCAACTGACTGACCAACAGACTAATCTCTGTCCTTACCTCATACCATATAAAGATGTTAATTTGGGTGAGCCTGGTGATGGGTATTAAGGAGGGCATGGATTGCATGGAGGACTTGGTGTTATACACGAACAATGAATCATGGAACTCTACATCAAAAATTAATGATGGGGGCACCTGGGTGGCTCAGTGGGTTAAGCCTCTGCCTTCGACTCGGGTCATGATCTCAAGGTCCTGGGATCCTGGTCCCTGGGTCCTCAGGACAGAGCCCCACATTGGGCTCTCTGCTTGGCGGGGAGCCTGCTACCCCCTCTCTCTCTGCCTTTCTCTCTGCCTGCTTGTGATCTTTCTCTCTCTCTCTCTCTCTCTCTCTCTCTGTTAAATGAATAAATAAAATATTTTTAAAAAATAAAAAAATAAAAAAATTAATGATGTATGGTGAATAACATAACATAGTACAATATATATATATATATATATATATATATTTAAAGATTTTATTTATTTGACAGAGAGACAGCAAGGAAGTGCACAAGCATGGGGAGCAGGAAAGGGAGGTGCAGGCTTCCCACTGAGCAGGGAGCCCAATGTGGGACTCATCCCAGGACCACCTGAGTCGAAGGCAGGCGTTTAATGACTGAGCCACCCATGCACGCCAAAAATTAAACAAAAAATTAATTTAAAATGGATCATCATGAGAGAAAGTAGATCAGTGTTTCCCTGGGGGTGTTGGGAAAGGTGGAAAGGAGTGATTTCAAAAAGCACAAGGAAACTTTTGGGAGTTATGGATATGTTCATATCTTGATGATGGCAATGGTCTCACTATATAGGTAAAAAATTATTAAATTGTACACTTTCAATATGTGAAGTTTATATGTCACTTTTATCTCAATAAAGTTGTGAACAAATTTCAATGGAATCTTTCTGTGTCCTTTGTGTTAAATCCCACAGTTTTGGCCTTTTCCTACTTTGCTCTTATACGATGGAAATAACCCCCTGCCTGCTTTCCAGGCCTTCAATCTTTATGCATTTTTAAACTCCATCTTACTCTTCTATCCCCTCTAGAAGGCTTTTAGTAATTTTACACCACAAGTTCATCCTGACTTGAGACTTGTTGCCAAGAGGTTGCCTCCTTGATTGCTACCACTATCCTCTCCACTCTCCCTCACTTCACCCTACAGCATGTGATGCTCAGAACCATCATCCAACACTGCTCCCTAGTACACAGCTCCACAGGATGGAGACAGAGTCCTGAGCCTCTATATTTCATGGTAAGGGACAACTCTCCATCTTAGAATGGATACCATGCACAGTGGTAGGTGTGAAGTAGATGACTAACACAAGACATGTTTTGACATCCACGTTTTCTATATGGGGATCCACTTTCAGTTTGTACAGTCAGGATGTTATTATTTCAAGAAAATATGATAGGTTAAGGGGCATTGTCTGAACATAAACACAAGAGGCAGAAGAGCCCATGAGGGGAAAGTGCTGCCAGGTCACCCTAAATAGGAAGAAGCCTGTCAGTAGGTGTTTTCAGGGTATATTCCAATAAATAAATCTCCTTAGCTGCCATCAGTCTAACAACATATTGCCCACTTGCTTTGTGCCAAACATTCTGAGGCTCTGTTCTTATAAAGAAGAATGAGGCATAACTCTTGCCCTCAACAACGTTTTGGTATCTCAAAGGAGAAAGGTTAATAAGCCAATTCCTTAAGAAAAAGTATAGCTAATCTGAATAAACTGTAAATTTTAAAACAGAATTTATTTATTTATTTGAGAGAAAGAGTGAGAGTGAGAGAGTATGAGTGGGGGGAGGGGCAGAAGGAGAGGGAGAGAACCTCAAACAGACTCTGCACTGAGTGCGGAGTCCAACTTGGGGCTTCACATGGGGCTCCACATGTTGCTCCATCCCAGGACCCTGAGATCATGATCTGAGCCAAAACCAAGAGTAGGATGCTTAACTAACTTAGCCACCCAGGCACCCCTAAATCAATTGTAAATTTTAAGCCCCTTGTTCACTATGGCTAAGTGTATAACTAAATACAGTAAATTACAGAAATTATACATTTTAATATCCTATTAGTACTTACCAGAGCTCCAAGTTGAACAAACCCAACCAAACCCAGGTTCTGCTATAGATGCCTAGACCAGGTGTACACTGGCTAATTATTGCTGTCAAAATTAGGGTGCAGAACAGGCAGACATTTAAGATGCATCTATCACAGAAAGTTACATTAGTTAGGCTTTCTGGGCAGGTGGATGATGATTTAAGTCCTGTTGTACTGTAAGTGTTTTTCACTGGACTACAGTTTCACTGAAGACAAAAAGAAGGTCTTCTGTCTCTGAAGTTACAGTGTCTAGGATGGATACCCAATAGGCAGACTAAGCATATGTATAAGAAATAAGAAAAACACAAGGGTCAAAAAATGAAAAAAAAAGATTCTGAAAGATATTTCCAAATATTATCAAAGAAGTTATGTTGGATTATCAAAGCAGTGTGGGATAAAGAATTCTGATAATGTCTCTACACATTTTATATTTTGTATTATTTTTATTTTAAATTATCTTTGGAGTTTGCATCACGGGGAAGGGGATCTGGAATAATCTTTTCAGTGCTTAGGGCCTATAAAGGCCTTTCACCTCTCAGTGCCTAGTCCAGCATCCATCAATTCATAAGTGCTCAATAAAAATGTGAGTGAATAGGTATGTGTGTCTACATGGTTAGCCTTATGATGAACAGTGGATCAACAGATACATTTCATTGGGTGAGCCAGTCCTGTGTGTGATGTATCTTACACTGAAAACTCAAGTAATGGATATTTTACTTTAACCCAATTTCTTAGAAAGGCACTAAAATTGATATATGAATAACCAGACTCCTTTTTCTTTATTAATGACCTTAATACAGACAATCCAAATTCAAGTATGAAAAAGGATCATCAAATAGATTGAATGTAAAACACTTTTGGAGATGAATCAAAGAAATGGTGATATTTCATTAGCAATAATACAATAAAACAATTAACAATAAAACATTAGTAATAATCACAAATTTAAAATTAATTCAACTTCATTTCTTGCATTTTTTAAAATGATTTGGAAGGCTTCTCAGTCATTTTATTAATTTCAGAACAATATGTAGGAGAGAAAAGTTTATAGCATGGACAATTTTGACAGATTTGAAAAGTCCATACAAATAGAAACCAATTCTCCAGTGTTAATTAATTTGGCTTCTTTTATTGAATTTACTAGGCTGTAGTTTTGGCATTGTTTATATACTGCCTTAGTTTTCCTAGTTTGCAGCAGAGATAACTGGAGCAAAAATGTATATGCAGAATGTCCATGGAAAATCAGCATTAAGACACAAACCCTATCTCAGGTATCTGATTCACAAACTCCTAGAACATGGTGTTTCAAGCAGTGGGTCATTACACATTAGGTTAAGAGATCAATTTTATAGACAAGAACAGCATTAATAAACAGAAAATATCAGTGTGTGAAAAACACTGTACTAATTCTTCTTAGTCCTAAACATATGTACCCAAAATGTATGTCTTAGTTAAGGCTGGTGCAACAGACTAATATTTAATGCCTACTTACTGAGTACTGCCCCCAAAAAGGGAACTTCTTAAGTGGTACTCTGGAATATCTAATGTAAAAGGCTTAAGAAATACTTTATGATCTCATTGCAGAGCTATCAATCTTCCATGGCATTCAACATCTCTTGGTGAAAACTGAAATATTCGTCCATTTATAAACTCCCAAATATGCAACAGGTAATAAGGTGATCTAAATTATATTGTGACTAAAGTTCTGAATGATGGCTTCAATTTTTCCATCCTCAACTGAACATTGGTTTCATACAGCAAAGATAATGCCACAGATAAACTGGCATCTCGGAAGGAACTGTTCCTTCATTACAAACAATGCCAGAATTTCATTATTTTTTTCTCTTAGATTTGCAAGAGGTATTCATTCCAGTTTTCCTGGCTTCACTGTATAAAATAGAATGTGCTACTTACAGTGGTAGGAAAAAAATGAATTCTGTACTTGGAATTAATTCATCTCTCTTTTCCTGCCAACTCACCTTGACTTGCGGGGAAATACTAAAGATTTAGAGACATGAAGTGGAACCTGCCTTCAAGGGGATAATTAATTCATGCTCTTTGATTCCTAAGTTTCTGCTCATAATCAAAGGCAGAGAAAACAGTCTTGGATGCTCTGGGCATCCCACACCTGTTCTATGTGTGAGTTCATACTTTTAATTAACTTTCAAGAAGCCTTAACATATCCCTTTGCTAAGGTAGATAGCATGCAAATTTTGTCTTCTGAACCTTTCTCTTCTCTTCTCATGTCCTTCTCAGTTACTGCAGCCATCCCTTCTCCAATGGAGAACCTTCACATAGCCCACCACCGCTATCTCAGGCATGGTAGTGAATGTCTTCTATCACCTGCCTTTATTTACAGTATCAGATTCCCTAAAGACCTTTTCATCTCGCATCAAAACTGACCTGTCCTCCTGTGTGTCATTATTCTTAGACCTCAGCTTACTGCTACGTGATAATGAGCTTTTTAGATAAATGATTAATGAATATGCTAATGAGAGCAGGTCCGTTCAATTCCAAGGGCACAGCTCAAATGATTGGTGCTATTATCCACTTGTGTTATTATCTACTAGTTCTATAGCAAGAAGAGCTAAAAGTGTTATTGTCAGAGATGGTAGAAAATTTAGAGGGTGTTTCATGGCAGGGTGGGAAGGCCACTGATACTAGAAGGGGAAGTCACTGACCCTCTTGGGTCTTTCTACTGGAACCTAGCCACTCAGCTGACAGCTGAGCCTCAATATCTAAATTCCAGCCCTAAATTTCTGTGTTCAATATAGTCTCAAGTGGGAAACTCTCTTACTGACCCTTCACTTAAATGGCTCTGTACTTACCATCATGTTCGGTCTGCAGACACCGTACTGCTACAGTTTCTTTGCTTGAAAAGGTAATTTTGCTCCTGATTAGGCTGATTATTCATGCTAGTGTGCTGGTAAAGTCTTGGTCCATACACTGTCCCAATGTAATTAATAGTAGCACTCACTTTTGCTTTCTAAGTGTCTAGTACAGATGATAAATTGTATGGCCACTCTACTTATGTGAGCAGAGGCCAGGCTAGGTAGACAAACTCTAAGAATTATACACTGGTAGCAATGTTGTCATTTTCATAGTTCAGAGAGCTACAGAATTGCTTATAAAATGACAAAAAATGCACATCAATAACTTTCCTTACCAAAGTAGAAAAATAAGCACATCTTTACTAGAGTATATTTCCTCTTTATTTATATAAACTCCCTGATTTGAAGCTCAGGTCAAGGTAAGTAACTCCTATGCTCTGATACAAATCTATTCTATGCCGAAGACCCTTGAAACTGGGCTCCTTCTTCCTGGTTGAGGAATAAACACATTGTCTACAACTCCCATAACCAGTTCTCCCTGGGACTTAATGGTATTTAATCTACAACTCAGTAAGCAATAGGCTTTTTTCCTGGAAAGAAGAAAAAAAGGTCTCAAAAAAAAAAAAGTAAATAAAGCATTTCATTTGATTTTTCCCTAAGCATTCCAAAATTAAAATGCAAATTCCTGTCTTGGGAAGGAGGAGGTAGAAATATCATTTGCTTTCAATACTAAGGCCTCTGAGACCACAAACGGGGAGGCAACGATTAAAATAAAACCTGAACAGCCTTTTATCTGTCTGTGCATTTCTATCTTAGCAAGGCCAGTGGAGTCTGGCCGAGTATTTTGAAAACCTGATTATTATTATACCTTGCATGTGGTAGAAACTCACTGTTCACCCAAACACACCAGGCTTTTGCTCACAGTACATTTTTGTTTAATGGAAGTTCAGTCTTATATTTGTCATATTCCCCTATCCCGAGCCTTGGCACTTCTAAACAAGGACCCCAAAGTTGTTATTCTGGGGAATGTCTTACCTTTTTTTAAAGAAGTTACTTGAGAGTCATCAGCCTCTGACAGACCACTAAGAAAAATAGACACTTACTCTGGGGTCTCAGGAGCTAGAATTTAATGCTAGTCTAGGAATAAGAGCAACATGATTTAATCCTGGCTTGTTAATGTTTAGCCTGGGAAATTTGGCAAAGTCAGAGTGGCAGGAGTCACAGTGGTTGAGAGGATGGGCACTGGATGGAGTACTCCTGGCTCTGCCATTTACTGATGTACTTTACCTGTTAAGTTACTTAACCTCTTCCTGCCTCCAATTTTTAATCTCTAAAATACAGATGCAGATTTTCTACCTCATAGGATTGTGTGAAGCATGTTCTTAGACATAAAGCATCTGGAGCAGAGTCTGACGCAGAACAGAAAGAACAAACATCCAGCATCAAGTACCTGAACCTCTCTAGGTGTTCTTTTCTGTATTGGCTGTCCCTGCTCTCTCCCTTATTCTGAGCTTCTTTTGCACTTGACTTATACTGTTTAGTACTGTTTATGTATTTCCTTTTCCCCAGGAATATGACTTCAGTAACTAGTCCAGTGCCTGCCATGTACTAGAGGCTGAATATACATTTCTTGAAAAACTGAATGAATTAATATATAACATTAAAGAGTTGGACTTGATAATTTTATAATCCACTTTGGCTCTAAAATTCTGACTCTGTGATTCAGAGACTGAGTGATTTTAATGGAATTCAGAAGTTTTCCGAATCAAAAAGAAAGTTAATTTTTAAGAAAATGTGATAAAAATGTTTCCTATAGTAACCAAAAGACTAAGTGGAGAGGAAGTGTAATTATATCTGAATCACCCTGCTTGTTCACAACTCAGGGGAAGAGAGAATAGAGATGGGTGTCTCAGCCACAGTATAAATAAGTAAGTTAATTTAAAAAAATGCAAGTAGGCAGGAGTGCATGTGGGGATTCCTATGAAGTTAACCAAAGAATAGAATTGGATTTCAATGGCTTCCCTCAGATGTTGAAGAGATCAACTCCACATCTATTTCCCCAATAAAAAGAGACACTTGGATGAGTTCTATCAAAATACAGTGGAAAGACCTTGCACTCTTGAGTAATGAAATCCTAGCACTGGGTCTTTGGTCTTGTGATTAAAAACTTTTGGAAGTTTGAAACATGGAGATAGAAGCAGAGAGTAAACAGAAGAGAGAGGGGGTGAGCAAGTGAGAAGACAATGTAGTCTGATTGTTAAATGAACCTTAGTACTTTATTGTCCCTAAACATCTAAGATAGAATGAAACATGCTCCCATCACCAAAGTCAAAGTAGGGTTTAAAACCATAATTTGCAACTGCAAGATTACACTGGGCTGCCTAATCTGCAGGTGCAAATGCCTTCTGAATGGCTTCATCTCTTACAGGGGAGACATCTTGAGTTCAAGAAACATTTATTGAGTGTAGACTCGACAAAGACACGTAGGACAGGATCTCTGCTTAGAAGGAGGACTTCTGACTGGAAGAAATTATACTGAGTGAAATAAGTCAAGCAGAGAGAGTCAATTATCACATGGTTTCACTTATTTGTGGAGCATAACAAATAACGAGGAGGACATGGGGAGATGGAGAGGAGAAGGGAGTTGAGGGAAAAATGGAAGGGGAGATGAACCATGAGAGACTATGGACTCTGAAAAACAACCTGAGGGGTTTTGAAGGGGCGGGGAGGGGGGTGGGAGGTTAGGGGAGCCTGGTGGTGGGTATTAGGGAGGGCACGTATTGCATGGAGCACTGGGTGTGGTGCAAAAACAATGAATACTGTTACGCTGAAATGAAATTAAAAAAATCAAAATTAAAAAAAAAAAAAAAAGAAGAACTTCTTTCTTCCTTCCTTCCCTGTCCCTTCCTTCCATTCTCTCTCTTCTCCTTTTCTCTCTCTCCCCTCTGGTTTCCTCTCTTTTCATCTCTTAAGAGAAAAAAATAATGGAAACTTGGAGAAAACCAATTTAGGAGAACAAAAATGACTAGCTTTCTGTTCTAGCTTTCATATGGATGTTGACTTAGGACTGTCTCTTGTTTACTGTAGCCATCCTTGAATTCTCCCTCTGGTATCGTGAGGCATACGTCAGTGTAGTGGATGCTAAAGGGTTTTGTATTAGTTTGGGTCCTCTATGAAAGTCCTTTATATAGAATCCAAACTATAAGAGATGGGGTTAATACATCTAAGAGAAGACTTTGATGTAGGTATGGCTTCTCCCTGTGAAAGAGAGAGGGAAGGAAGGAGGAATGGTAGGAAAAGCCTCAGAGTATAGCTCAGTTCTAAGAAAGTTTCTGCCAGCCTATGGAGAGTCATTCAGCCAAAGTTACTTGTCAGAGGGGTGCCTGGGTGGCTCAGTGGGTTAAAGCCTCTGCCTTCGGCTCAGGTCATGATCCCAGAGTCCTGGGATCGAGCCCCGCATTGGGCTCTCTGCTTGGCAGGGAACCTGCTTCCTCCTCTCTCTCTCTCTCTCTCTCTCTCTGCCTTTCTGCCTACTTGTGATCTCTGTCAAATAAATAAATAAAATCTTTTAAAAAAAAAGTTACCTGTCAGAGGAGTCCTGCATCTTGACAGAATGGGCTTTCCACAGCGTGCCTGCTACATGAGTCATGACCTAGGAGAGGCCAGTGGGAAGTGGGACTGGGTGTGGGTCCTGAGGGCCTCAGCTCGATCTTTTCTGTCACACTCCTGAAGTAGGAGATATGAGGGGGCACGTTTTTATGGCTCCCACAGGTTCCCACACTATTTCCTGATATTTTGCCCTAGCCAAATTATACTCCAAAGCACTAACTCCTGAAATTTAGAATAAATAGTGAAATTAAAAAACAAATAAAACCAGGGCACCTGGGTAGCTCAGTTGGTTGGGCTCCCATTCTTGGTTTCAGCTCAGGTCATCATCTCAGGGCTGTGAGATGGAGCCCTGCATCAGTGCCATGCTCAGCAGGCATTAAAATGTCTGTTTAGCTTTAATGAAATGAAAGTGATACTAGAGAGGTGCTATGTTTAATGTCCTTAACCTGTCACATTTAATAGTGGGCATCTCTATGGAAGTTCCAACAAAATTGTATTGGTTAAGTCAAAAAGACAAAGATTCCCAGCTCTAAGATAATTGTGAGCCATAAAACATAGGTCACATGAAAAAGGTTTATTGTAATAGTTTTTTCCCCCCTTCTTGGAAACAAGAGGAAAATAATCAGTATGAAACATTCACAGCCACTGCAGCCTGATTGCTTGCCAGAGACCCCAGATCCCCTAGAGGTATGGGGAATCTGGAGGGGTGTCTTTAGTCTGATTGAAATCATGCAGAAGGAGGCAAATGCAGAGGGATGCTTTTGTCAATGGCATAAAGCTTGCCCAGGAGAACTAAGGAGGGCTTGATTTTACTAATGTGGCATTCTTTTATTAAGGACACAGCACTGGATGATAGAAAAGTAAAAAATCCATTCAGGGATATAGATTATTTTCATATTTCAGGACAAAGACAACAGCAAGCTTTTCTAAGTGTTCAGCTAGCCAGACATATTTCTGCTTGAGTAGAAAAATAATATCAAATAGCCTCTGCTCTTATAAGTCCACATATCTGTATTTTAACATGATGGTATTGCCAAGAACTAGTAATTAGTTGAAAGTATCTGGTCAAAATCAAATAAAATTGAGTCAACTAGCTCCCTTGAATTCATTTAGTTTTTTTCAGACTTCATAATATTAAATTATTTATGCAAAGTTGCTCTTAATAAAGCAAAATACAGGATAGCTTGAGGATAGCTTGTCAGACTTTAATCACTATAGATTAATTATGTTTTTCAGAAACAAAACACATTGTTTGAGATTTCTCCAAGCTTGGCAATACCTGAGCTGGCACGTCAAAAGGAAGATTGGTTTAGGCAGGTAAATGTTTTCAGATTACTTGTGGTTGAATTATTGCCAGGCTCTATTCTCAGCAAACAGAAATTCTGATCTGTGGGGCCAACACTGCTCTACCGGGAAGGAGGCACTGACAGATACCATCAACAGGTAAGTTTGTGTAAAGACGAAGAAAGCCGTCAGGGAATACTTCGAAGTGTTTACCTACAAAATTTTACTTGGCACTGCCAAGCTGCTAGTCACCAGCCATTTCTGGGCAAGATACTATGCATTTTTTGGATGGCATAACTTGGACACCAGGGGATTTCTCTTCCTAGTAACTTGGTGAGAGGAGGATGGAGCAACAGAGAGAAGCTTAGAAAGCCACATCTCAGGGGGATATTTAACTATCCATGACTGATAAGATGTAAACTGACCACAGATTAATAGTATTTATACAAGAAAGTTCTTGAGAAACTTGATTTGAACATGGGCTGCTTTTCACTATTTCTCAGAGAAAATGTTGTGTGGAGAGATTACGGACAAGTTAAAGAAGTTACTGTTATATAAAGCACTTAATTAAGCATGTGCAACTTATTACCTAGAGATTTGGGACAGGGAGAAAATATAAACAAACTAAAGAAAGTTTTAGATTCATATTATGAATTGAAAAATGATGAACATTCAGATTTATCTATGAATTTTTCATAAGGGTACTACAGACATTAGACCAGGGAGAAGAATAAGGGGAACGAAGGTGAGGATGTGTATAGTAAAGGAGAGAGTCACTGCAAGATAGCATTTTTCTAAAAATTCCTTTCAGTATCCAAAGAGGCACAAATCTGAGTCTGGGAAGACTACGGACTTCATAGAACCTCAGTTGCTATTATTTTTAGAGAGGTTGCAAATGTAAGGACTTTCTTAGT
This sequence comes from Mellivora capensis, assembly GCA_004024625.1. NCBI lineage: Eukaryota > Metazoa > Chordata > Mammalia > Carnivora > Mustelidae > Mellivora > Mellivora capensis. The sequence continues at coordinate 3,248 of PISX010018762.1, read as the reverse complement.
CCTTAGATTCATAACCGCTATACTGTGCATAAAATGCAGGGGATGGTGTATGGTCTATGAACATGAAAAACTTAGAGCTGTTTTTCATGTCTAGCTGAAATTTAACTCTTCCTTAAGTTATGAAAGTAGACAACAAACCACAATAATATTAATACTTATGACTTTGAACCAATACAAAGAGATCCTGATGTGGGGCTAGATCCCAGGACCCTGGGATCATGACCTGAGCTGAAGGCAGAGGTCTTAACCCACTGAGCCACCCAGGCGCCCTGGTGTTATACTTTCTATGGGTGTGGCCAAATGTATAACAATATGTATCCACCATTATGGTATCATACAGAGTAGTTTCACTGCTAACCCTTTCACTATCTCCATAGTTTAGTCTTTTCCAGAATGTCATAGAGTTGGTATCATACAATTGTAGTCTTTTCACATTGGTTTCTTTTATGTATCAATATCCACTTAATTTCTTCAGTGTCTTTTCATGGCTTAATAGCTCATTTCTTTTCAGCACCGAACCGAATGATATTGCTTATCTATTCACCTACTAAAGGATATCTTGGTTGCTTCCAGGTTTTTGGCAATTATAAATGAAGCTCCTCTAAACATCCATGTACAGATTTTTGTATGGATATAGATTTTCAGTTCATATAGGTAAATAACAAGCAGCATAACTGTTGGATCCCAAAGTAAGAGTATGTTTAGTTTTACAAGAAACTGTCAAATTTTCTGCCAGAGTGGCTGTCCCATTTTGTATTTCTACTACAAAAGAATGAGAGTTCCTATTTTTCCACATCTTAGCCATCACATTTGGTATTGTTAGTGTTTTGAATTTTGGTGTGTAGTGGTAGCTTATTGTTTTAATTTTCAATTCTCTAACGAAATACAATGTTGAGCATATTATCATATGTCTCTTTGGCATCTGCGTATCTTCTTTGGTGAGGTGTCCCGATCTTTGCCCATTTTTAAATTAGGTTGTTTGATTTCTTGTTGACCTTCAGGAGTTCTTTGTATATTTTGCATACCAATCCTTTTTCAGGTATTTGTTTTGCAAATATTTTCTCTCAGTCTGTGGCTCGTCTTTCCATTGTCTTATAGTATCTTTCACAGAGTAGAAGCCTTTAATTTTAATAAAGTCCAGTTTTAATTAATTATTTAATTCATGGATCATACTCTTGATGTTCTTTCTAAAAAGTCATTGCAATACACAAGGTCTTCTAGGTTTTCCCTTATGTTATCTTCTAGGAGTTTAATAATTATTCCTTTTACATTTAGGCCTATGATCCATTTTGAATTAATTTTTGTGAAAGGTGTTAAGATCTGTGTCTAGATTCTTCTTCTTCTTTTTTTTTTTTTGGCATGTGGATGTCCAGTTGTTCCAGCACCATTTGAAAATACATTTCTGTTCCATTGCATTGCCTTTGCTCCTTTGTCAAAGGTCAGTTGACAATATTTATGTGGGTCTCTTTCTTGGCTCTCTGTTATGTTCTATTGATCCATTTGTCTATTCTTTCACCAATACCACATTGTCTTGATTGCCATAGCTTTATAGCAAGTCTTGAAATTGAGTGGAGTCAGTCTTCTGACTTTGTTCTTCTCCTTCAATATTGTTTTTTGCTATTCTGGGTCTTTTGCCTCTCCATATAAACTTTAGAAATCAGTTTATTGATAGCCACAAAATAATTTGCTATAATTTTTATTAGGGTTGTGTGGAATCTATAGATCACTCCATGAGATACAAATGTTTATTAAGCATTTGCTGGCGTCACATCTGCTGATATCCACTGACCACAGTAAGTCACATGGACAAACCTAGAGTCAATAGAGGCAACTACATCAGGATGTAGATAGCGAAAGTGTAATTCATTAGGGGTCATGAATTAACAATCAACCAAAATACTATAGTATTACCTCCCCCTTTATCAATCACAAAGAGATTTTACTAGCTTTCTTTTTCAGATACAAAATTTAAGGTTCAGAAATATGTAAGTTCTCAGGGCTATTCAGCTAATTAATACTAGTAGCAAACATTCACATAGTATTTTCTCTGTGCCATGCAGTATTCTAAGCACTTAGCATGCATCACTCAGTTAACCTTCCTTATTCAAGATTGGTTAGTGATACCACTAGTACCATCAGTACCATTTTTATCCCATTTTACAAATGAGAAAATGAAGGCACAGAGATGCTAAACAACATGCCCAGGATGACATAATTAATAAGTGGGATGACCACAGTTCAAGTTGTATGAGTCTCCACTTGAAGCCTTATTCTTAGGACTAATGCTATTTCTGTGTTACCCACAGTATACAATGTCTTTTATTGTACAGTGTGAATCTTAGCCTCTTCCCTGGGTCCCTGGAGTTCTGTTTGAGAGCATGAATACTGAAAGTTGAGAATTTAGAGCCTACTAAATAGGCCCATCACATGTGATTTTAACCCAAGTATCCAGGAATGAAGGGAATCCTATATTTTACCCAAATTTGATACATGTTTTCTCTTTTTTAAACAGCTTTGTGAATCAGGATTAAATAATACCAGTTCCTAAAATAAACTCTAGATGTTTAGTATTTGACCCAACAAAGGTTTATTTCTCACTTATAACCCATTAAGGGTCAGTAGAAGGGCTCTGCTATCCCTATGCTGAAGTCATATTACCTTCAACCTGTGGCTTCTTCAGGTTGACTTAGTGTCATCCAGACAACAGATGGAAATAAGAAAAAACAAATATGAAAAAGCTACATGCTAAATTTTTTCATTTATATTCATTCCATAAGTAAGAATTAGTTATATAGTCTAGAATGTTAAGGGTCTGGTAAATGTAATTTAGCCAGGTGCCTAGGAAGAATAAACAGATTTGTTGAGTATCTGGTCAGTCTCTGCAAAGCAATTTTTTCTATTTATTTAAACAAGTATAAAAATATACTTCATATATAACATATGAAGAACTACTTTACCTCAGCACCCTTTCAAAATAGTACTCTGCTCCCTTAGGGAATCTATGTTTTGAGGTAATTTTGGTTTGAAGCTATGTTTGGATGAGTTTAACAAACTTGTAAAAACTCAGGAAAATGCTGAGGAGGGATAAGTTTTTGTTCCTAAGGCTTATAAGGACTGCATATGACTTTTTTTCCATATAACTTTAGAAAGGGATCATAAAATAAGCATGAGCTATCTCTGGCAAAACCGTGAGGGAAGTGAAGCTGCACAATGCTTTCCTTTCCCCTCTTCCTTGTTGGATTTCTCCC
>PISX010018761.1:15255-39851 GCA_004024625.1 Mellivora capensis | reverse complement strand
TGGAACAGAATAGAGAGCCCAGAAATAGACCCTCAACTCTATGGTCAACTAATCTTCGATAAAGCAGGAAAGAATGTCCAATGGAAAAAAGACAGCCTCTTCAATAAATGGTGTTGGGAAAATTGGACAGCCACTTGCAGAAAAATGAAATTGGACCATTTCCTTACACCACACATGGAAATAGATTCAAAATGGATGAGGGACCTCAATGTGAGAAAGGAATCCATCAAAATCCTTGAGGAGAACGCAGGCTGAAACAGGTTTTTCTTGTCAGTGATTCTTGGTTCTATCTTCTGAGGAGTTCACAATTCTCCATCAACCTCTTTGGCCACATTGGCATAGGGAATTTAAAATATTTCCTCTTTGGGGGCAAGAAGATTACTGGGGGCCCAGAGATCACTTTAGGTCTCAGAGAGCCACAGGGTATTTTAATACAGACTGGTGGCTCTTTGACAGTACAGCTCTCTCCAAACAAGTTTAGCATTTATTCTGTATAATTCCAGTATGCCAGTAACTAACACCCACAACTTTTTTTTTCCAAGACATGCTCCACTTGTGGCTTAAAGTAATGTGAAGTAAACTGATGTTATGTAAGGTGGTCAGTTCTCCAAAAAAAGAGTCACACTCAGTCTTTTTTTTCCCTGAGATAGTTTATGCAATTAAAATTGTTGATTAAAAGTTCCTTTAATCAATTCAGAGGTTGTAACAAAGGGTGTAAGACCATACTCTTTATTTGGTCTTTGCTCTAACACTGAATTTTGACATTTGTTTTTCAGTTTCACCTTTCATTTTTTAGATAGGCTAAACCATTCCATCTCTCAATCTTGCTGTCAAATTCACAGGTTATTTTCTGAAATTTTCCCTTTCATATAATATATTTTAAAGTGACCAGTAACAGCCAAGTTATGCTGCTTAGCTTCACATTCCTAATCTCTTTGCCTAAGCCTATAAGCTTATAACAACTTAACACAAACAGAAGCTTTAGGAAATGTTTTATTAATAAAAACATGGCTCACTCCATTTTCTAGGCACCAGTAACAACTTTGTAACTGCCTATGGCTTGGACTTGGTCAGAATCTTTTAGTGGTTTCTTCTGGTGGCACCTCATAACTAGTGCTGATTTATTTCTTTCCTAGTTTTCACTAAGTTATTGCTATAGTAAGAAATTATTTCAAAGACTCTGGTATTCATAATTACAAACATTATTTTATTCACAGAAATAGTGACTGCGTGTCTGATGTGGGTCATGTTTCTAGTATTCAGGTTGAAGGACATGCCATTTGGGTGACAGGAGGAACAAAAGCAACCACAGAAGCATGTAAGAACTCTTAGGCTTAAGCTTGGGTGGTACATTCATCATTTCTGCTAACATTCCAAAAGCAAATCCCATGTCTACATATCAGATGGGGCAATAACATAATCTAATAAAAAGTGAGAATCAATAATTGATACTGATAATACAGATTTATGCTATATGAGAAGGAGACAAGAAAGAAGGACCTAATCTTGAGACATCATCAGAGAGCCTACATGACATTATTTGTGTAATAAATAGATTGCTTTGTACCTATGCTCCCCACATTTTTTTTTCCTAGGGGAAAAGTGTAGAAATGAGACTTAGGGACATATGGAAAAAAGCAAGGAGCATCTCATTTTCTTTTCTCCCTTGCTGGAAATGATGTATCCTAATAGACCTTTTTCTGTCTTGTTTCTATGGAGATAGAACAAAATGTGGCTCAACATTTACTCACTGTTACTACCTGTTTCCCTGTCAACATGCACTATAATCACTGGGCTTTGAAAACATTAAGCCAATCCCTGATTAAGGTGTCATTAGTGTGTGCAAAAACACTCTGATAAAGGCAAATCTAAAAATTTCATGAAATATGGAATTGCACAGAGAGTAAACTAATGGCTGAGAAAAATAAGAACCATTAGCAAATTCTCATGAACAAAAGGGCTATGCCTTATGAAGGACACTAGCCCCACCATGTATTCTGTGTTCTCTTAGTCTTTCTCTTCATTCCGTGTGCTCATTCCTAGAAGCATTTTCAGGCTTTAGGGTAGGGCAGCTGCTGAGGACATGTTATGTGTTTCACACTTGTACAAACCAAAACGTGTAAAACTAGGGCCAGAGTTTTTTTTTTTTTTTTTAAAGTGGTTCATTCAAAGCAATGTTCAGATCTATTTGTCCATATCCAACTATTAAAAACAAAGTTTGGAAACAGACATAAGAGGGAATTTATAGGGAAGGGTAAAGGAAGGTCTCATGGTTCTGATTGGAGTCTACAGAGCATTTTATTTGCAACATGAACATTCTTTCTACCCATGGTCAGGCTTGTCTCTTTCCAGAAAGGCAGGTGGGGTTGTCTCCAGCAAGGTATTTGGTGATCACTTTTTCTCTTAGATAATTGTCTCATAAAAGTTATTCTAACCTGAAAATTTGGAGAAGTAGTGATAGCTTGAATTGGCCCATTCTTTTTTTTTTATTGCAGGTAGTTGTGTTTTTTTTTTTTAATTTATTTTCAGCTAACAGAATTCATTGTTTCGGCACCACACCCAGTGCTCCATGCAATGCATGCCCTCCATAATACCAACCACCTGGCGCTCCCAACCTCCCACCCCCCGCTCCTTCAAAATCCTCAGGTTGTTTTACAGAGTCCATAGTCTATCATTGTTCATCTCCCCTTCCAATTTCCCTCAACTCCCTTCTCCTCTCCATCTCCCCATGTCCTCTGTGTTATTTGTTATGCTCCGCAAATAAGTAAAACCATATGATAACTGACTCTCTCTGCTTGACTTATTTCACTCAGCATGATCTCTTCCAGTCCCATCCATGTTGCTACAAAAGTTGGGTATTCATCCTTTCTGTTGAAGGCATAATAATCCATAGTGTATATGGACCACGTCTTCCTTATCCATTCATCCGTGGAAGGGCATCTTGGTTCTTTCCACAGTTTGACGACCGTGGCCATTGCTGCTATAAAGATTCGGGTACAGATGGACCTTCTTTTCACTACATCTGTATCTTTGGGGTAAATACCCAGTATTGCAATTTCAGGGTCATATAGAAGCTCTATTTTTAATTTCTTGAGGAATCTCCATACTGTTCTCCAAAGTGGCTGCACCAACTTGCATTCCCACCAACAGTGTAAGAGGGTTCCCCTTTCTCCACCATAGACCAGTGGAACAGAGTAGAGAGCCCAAATATGGGCCCTCAACTCTATGGTCAAATAATCTTTGACAAAGCAGGAAAAAATATACAGTGGAAAAAAGACAGTCTCTTCAATAAATGGTGCTGGGAAAATTGGACAGCTATATGTAGAAGAATGAAACTCAACCATTCTCTTACACCGTACATAAAGATAAACTCGAAATGGATAAAGGACCTCAATGTGAGACAGGAATCCATCAGAACCCTAGAGAAGAACATAGGCAGTAACCTTTTTGATATCAGCCACAACAACATCTTTCAAGATATGTCTCCAAAGGCAAAGGATACAAAAGCAAAAATGAACTTCTGGGACTCCATAAAGATCAAAAGCTTCTGCACAGCAAAGGAAACAGTCAACAAAACAAAGAGGCAACCCATGGAATGGGAGAAGATATTTGCAAATGACAGTACAGACAAAAGGTTGATATCCAGGATCTATAAAGAACTTCTCAAATTCAACACACACAAAACAGATAATCATATCAAAAATGGGCAGAAGATATGAACAGACACTTCTCCAATGAAGACATACAAATGGCTTTCAGACACATGAAAAAATGTTCATCATCACTAGGGAGATTCAATGAAATCTGGGGAGATTCAAATGAAAACCACATTGAGATACCACCTCACACCAGTTAGAATGGCCAAAACTAGCAAGACAGGAAACAATGTGTGTTGGAGAGGATGTGGAGAAAGGGGGACCCTCTTACACTGTTGGTGGTAATGCAAGTAGTTTTAATTGGCTGATTGTGTGTGTAAGTACAATAGATTTTATTCTATTTATTTTTAAGTGAGCAATTTTATTTAATTTTATTTTATTTTTTCAGTGTTCCAAGATTCATTGTTTACTCACTAAACCTGGTGCTCCATGCAGTATATGCCCTCCTTAATATGCACTGCCAGGCTCACCCATCCCCCACCCCTCTCCCTTCCAAAATCCTCAGTATGTTTCTCAGAGTCCACAGTCCCTCATTGTTCATCTCTCCCTCCATTTTCCCCCACTTCACTTTTACCATTCTGACATTTTTCAATGAGCTTTCTGAACACTGAAAAAGTGGCATAAGCACATTACTCTTGATATGCATCCAGATGTTGCAGTCTGTTTCTCAGCCATGTCAGTTTAAAATGCCATTCACTAGTATTTTGAAATAAATATCTATATATACATGTATATATACATGAAAATGCAGCTTATGTCTTTTCCATAAAAAAACTCAGTATTATAGTAGCTACTTTCAAGGTTAATATTTGGAAATGATTGACTCTTCTGATAGGTATTTTTCTATACAGCATAATATTTTAAACTGGAAATTTTTTCTATAAATACCAAGGAAATTGGTAAGTTAATATTCTTAATTCTAATTAATATGTCTACTAAAATGGAGAAAAATATAAATGATAACAATGTGAGGCATTTTCAAGGGGAGGAATGCATAAAATACTCAAAAATTACAGAAATAAAAGATATCATAGCTAAAATCAATAACACCGTATATAGTATAGCAGTTTGAGTGATCAAGTAAAAAGTTAGAAGATATACCATTAGCAAATATGTAAAAAAATAAGTAATAAAAGTAAATAATTGAACATTAATATTTGATATCTCTAGAACACAGTGAAAGTATCTAACACATTTGGAATTAGGGTATTTAAAGTGGAACAGAGAGGACTAGAGGAGGTCAAAGCAATATTGCAGAAATAATGCTTGAAGGGAAATATATATATATATACATATATATATATGAAAATCTTGAGAGAAGCCAGAAAGAGCAACAATTAAAATGAACAGATTTATTTTTTAATTATTTTATTTCATTTGAATTCAATTAATTAACATATAGTGCTTTATTAGTTTCAAAGGTAGAGTTCAGTGATTCATCAATTGCATATAACACCCGTTGCTCATCCCATCACATGTCCTTCTTAATACCTGTTACCCAGTTCCCCCATCCCCCTACCCACCTCCCTTCCAGCAACTCTTAGTTTCTTTCATATAGTTTAGAGTCCTTATAGTTGGTCTCCCTGTCTGATTTCATCTTATTTTATTTTTCCTCCTTTCTCCTATGATCCTGTTTTATATCTTAAATTCCACATATGACTGAAATAATATAATTGTCTTTCTATTTTTGATTTATTTCACTTAGAATAATGCCTTCTAGTTCCATCCATGTCCTTGCAAATGGCAAGATTTCATTATTTTTTATTTCTGAGTAATATTCCATTACACACACACACACACACTACTTCTTTATCCATTCCTCTGTCAATGGACATCTGAGCTCTTTCCATAGTTTGGCTATTGTGGACATTGCTGCTATAAACTTTGGGGTACAGGTACCTCTTCAGAAGACTATGTTTGTATCTTTGGGTAGATATCTAGCAGTGCAATTGCTGGATAGTGTAGTAGCTCTGTTTTTAACTTTTTGAGGAACCTTCATACTGTTTTCCAGAGTGGCTGTACCAGTTTGCATTCTTACCAGCAGAGTAAGAGGGTTCTCCTTTCTCCAATATCCTCTCCATCATCTGTTATTTCCTGACTTAATTTTAGCCATTCTGACTGCTGTGAGGTGGTATCTCATTGAGGTTTTGATTTATATCTCCCCAATGCCAAGTGATATGGAGCATTTTTTCATCTGTCTGTTGGCCATTTTGTTGTCTTCCTTTTTTAAATTATTATTATTTTTTTATTATGTTATGTTAGTCACCATTCTGTACATCATTTTTTATGTAGTGTTACAAGATTCATTGTTCACATATAATGCCCAGTGCTCCATGCAATATGTGCCCTCCTTAATACCCATCACTGGGCAAACCCCTCCCCCAACTCCTCCCCCTTAAAACCCTCAATTTGTTTCTCAGAGTCCACAGTCTTCCATGATTCCTCTCACTCTCTGATTCCTGCCCCCCTTCATTTTCGCATTCCTTCTCTGAGAGGCCCTTCAACAGACGAATGGATAAGGAAAGTGTGATCCATATATACAATGGGGTATTACTTAACCATCAAAAATGGTGAATATCCAACTTTTGCACCAACACAGATGGGACCAGAGGAGGTTATGCTGAGTGAAATAAGTCAAGCAGAGAAAGTCAATTATCATATGATTTCACTTGTGGAACATAAGGAATGACATGGAGGACATTTGGATGTCTTCATTGGAGAAATGTTCATGTATTCTGACCATTTCTTGACTAGATTATTAAGTCTTTGAGTGTTAAGTTTGGTAAGTTCTTTATAGATCTTGGACACTAGTCCTTTATCTGATAAGACATTGGCAAATATCTTTCCCCATTCCATAGGTTGTCTTTTGGTTTTGTCAACTATTTCTTTTGCTGTGCAAGATTTTTATCTTGATGAAGTCCCAATAGTGCATTTTTGCTTTTTTGTTTCCCTTGCCTTTGGAGACATGTCTAGCAAGAATTTGCTGTGGCCAAGGTTGAAGAATTTGCTGCCTGTGTTTGCCTCTAGGATTTTGATGGATTCCAATCTCACATTCAGGGCTTTCATCTATTTTTTTTCTTTCAATTTCAATTTCCTTTCAATTTTTAATTTATTTTTTATTTCTTTTCAGTGTTCCAGAATTCATTGTTTATGCACCACACCCAGTGCTCCATGCAATATGTGTTCTCCATAATAACCACCACCAGGCTCACCCTACCTCCCATCCCTCTCTCCTCCAAAACCCTCAGTTTGTTTCTCAGAGTCCACAGCCTCTCATGGTTCATCTCACCCTCCAATTCCCCCCAACTCACTTCTCTCCATATACCCATGTCCTCCTTGTTATGCCTTATGCTTCACAAATAAGTGAAACCATATGATAATTGACTCTCTCTATTTGACTTATTTCACTCAGCATACTCCCTTCAGTCATGACCATGTTGATACAAAAGTTGGGTATTCATCCTTTCTGATGGAGGCATAATACTCCATAGTATATATTCTTTACACATTCATCCACTGAGGGGATCTTGGCTCTTTCCACAGTTTGGCAATTGTGGCCATTGCTGCTATGAACTTTGGGGTAAAGATGGCTCTTCTTTTCACTACATCTGTATCTTTGGGGTAAATACCCCGTAGTGCAATTGCAGGGTCATAGGGAGGCTCTATTTTTAATTTCTCAAGGAATCTCCACACTGTTTTCTAAAGTGGCTGGACCAACTTGCATTATTTTTCCCCACTTTCCAGTTGAAGTAATAGTAGAGAGAGGTTAAATGATTTTCACAGTCACATAGCCAATGAAAGTCAGAATCAGAATTTGAGCTCAGATGATTGCAAAGCTGATTCTGTGTTCCTACCCAGCATGCTCTGACATTTCTCATAGTGTCTAAAGTAATGATGAACATGAGGCTTGGCAATGGGTTAAGCAACATAGAGAATAAAATGACAAGAACAGCTGCCCATGATCTATTTAAGACAAGGAATGGAAAATCCTGTGAAAGTTGACCAGGGATGAGGTAAGAGCTCAGAGAGCCAGAGGGGTTCCTGGTGGCCAAATGGCCTGAACAACAGCACCTAAGGAATGGTCTTCCTGATCTCAGAAACATGAGCTATGCCCTCACCAGCTGCTCTCATCACCCTAGGTCCAGCTTTTGGTTTGGGCTGAAGTGATGATAGGCCATGTTGCCCAGTGTGGTTGGATTCAAGCCACAGTTGGCAACTGTGTCTGAGCAGATATCTGGGGAAATGTGGTGTCCAGTGAAAATCTAAGCAGGTTAGGACAGTCAGGGAAGAGAGGTGGTAGTGCCCAATCAGGTGTGAGCACACAGTGGGGGAAAGAAGGGAGCAAAAATTCATTTTTCCAGGTAAGAGCATCTTCCATTAGCAAATTCTTTGCTGTCCCTCTAGCCTCTTCATTTCAACTTGTACCTCTCTGATAGATCAAATTATGGGGGTGGGAGAATAAGGTTATATGTCTATTGTCTTCCACACCTGAGCTGGCCCTCCCCCTCCCATGCATACCCAAAGCTCATGTTTTCTGGGGAATTTTGCTATTGTGCATGTACTTTTTGACATTGACACACCTACCCATGGTAACTGCCTTCCTGTGTTTACCTGTTTTCCTATCAACATATAACTCCTTTGTCTAGGACTTTGGGTAAGATTCCCCATATTCCAGATATAAGCATACAAATTATTACAAATTATTTGATATTGCAAGATGTGACCTCTGGAGCTTTAAAAAAAACTGTGGTTTTAGGGGTGTGAATTGAAGGCCTTAGATCTGCACATCAAAACAAGTGAGAAAAGAAAAGAGTACTGCCTAATATAATCCCAAGAAGCATCAGCATTCCTTCATCCTGGCCTTCAAGTCCCACAAACCTTGGGGACTAAAAAGCATGAATAAAATGGTGAGGATACAGTGCATGTTGTGCATAAAGAAAGGCCCAAATATTCCAAATATTTTCTGTCCATAGACATTTGGGATTCACATCCCCAATTTTTTTGCATTTTGTTCCTGAGAATAATAGGGAAGGCAATCACAGAGTTCTTCTGGGAGTATGAGGTAAAAGAAATATGATAAGCCAGGATAGTTTCCTGGAACCTCCACACTATACTCTATGCACTATGCAATGTGTCTCCAGTGTAGCCATGCTCTTCATAGTGCACAACATATATGGGGTTTTTTAAGGGTAAGACCGCTAAAGCTGGGTAACCTGTGTGATCATTCATCTCTCTTGGGTCAGCCACTTTGTATCCTTTTTCACAACACAGACTCTTATTTGTCTCACTAAAGCTGTCCAGTTCCACTTATTTCTTAGCCTATCTGTAATGCAATCATGAGGATTTAATTTTGAAGTAGAGTGTTACTATCTCTGGTTAAATATGAAGGGGAAATTTAACTTTGTTAATTTCTAGTTTAAGATATGGAATGGTTGTAATGTGGTTTCATGAAGGAAAACTAAGAATTTGGTGGGACTAGCATTTTTACAAAACTGGGTGAATAAAACTGAGGAAGCATACATTTTCTGATTTTGTTCACCAAGAGGACCTAGAAGCAACAAAAGTCTAGTAGCAATGAGCATATACAATGGCTAGATGTTGGTTTCTAGGTTCTGTTGCTCAATAAAGAAACCAGGGCTTCAGCAGATTCTAAGGCTGGGACAGGAAAAATACAGGGTGGACCTGAAGCATACTATAGGCCAGAAAGTAAGAAAATGGAAGGAAAAAAAGGACATATCACAGGGACATAAAAGTAGACTCAAAGAGCTCCAAATGACCAAACAAAGCTGTAACAAATTTAGCAACAAAATAATTAAATATAATTTGGGGAGATGGAGAGGAGAAGGCAGTTGAGGGAAATTGGGGGGGGGGGGAGATGAACCGTGAGAGACTATGGACTCTGAAAAACAACCTGAGGGTTTTGAAGGGGCGGGGGGTGGGAGGTTGGGGGAGCCAGGTGGTGGGTATTAAGGAGGGCACGCATTGCATGGAGCACTGGGTGTGTTGTAAAACTATGAATTCTGTTACGCTGAAAAGAAATGAAATTTTTTAAAAAAGCAAAAAAATATAATTTGGGGTTATAATTAAAAGAATAAAATAAATACCCATGAATCCATAATGATATTTTATTTTTTATTTATTTTCTAAAGATTTTCTTTATTTAATTGACATAGAGAGAGAGATTAAGAATACAAGCAGGTGGAGCAACAGGCAGAGAAGAGACAGAAACAGGCTCCCCATGGACCAGGGTGCCCGATGTGGGGCTCAATCCCAGGACCCTGGGATTATGACTTGATCTGAAAGCCGCCACTTAACCAACTGAACCACCCAGGATCCCCATAATGATATTTTAAAATTAATGATTGCACACACAAATAGTATAGAATATTGAAATAGTAGAGATAGTAAGTAGTTATAGTAAATAGAGATAATAAATATCTAGAGATAGTAAATATTAAATAGTAGAGAGGGTATAAATAATATTTACAGAAGAATTCCAAACTATAATTGTAGATATTCCCTCCTCCAGAATTAATTCTCTTCCTTTGAGTGTAGTGTTTCTAATAAGTATGGAAAGTGAAAACTCATAACTGTACAGTGGAGTAAACTGGGAGATACCATCTTAACCAAGTTATCAAGGTTAACATCACTAGTAATAGGTCACAATAATATCATGTGCCCCTCATGTGATTTAATGTGATGAGAAGGGCACCTCACTTCAGTGGTATCCATCTCCAAAACCCATAACCATAGTGTAATGACAACATCTTCCATTTTCCTCACATCCTGGCAACCACCGTTCTACTCTGCTTCCATTAGTTTAATGTTTTTGGACTCCACATGTGAGTGAGATGATACATTATGTGCCTGTTTGTGTCTAGACTATTTCATTTAGCTTAATATCTTCCAGATTCATCAACATTGTCACACATGGCAGGGTGTCCTTTTATAAGGCTGAATAGTGTTCTGTTCTGTGTTTATTTGTGTGTGAACATATTATACATATGAATAGAATGTTATTCCATTGTGTGTTTATATGTGCATATGTAAACACACCAGTAAATACACATACAATGGAATGCTATTGATTGAGCCTTAATAAAGGACAAGCCTTAAAAAATGTCATGTGGACATCATGGGGTTAGACCCAATCTAAGTATCTAAGTGTCTTCCAATCAATCAAAGTGTCAAAGACAATTCCTATATTTTTATTGTTGTGAATGATGTAAAAATAAGCATGAGAGTACAGATATGTCTTAAAGATACTGATTTCAGGGGCGCCTGGGTGGCTTAGCTGGTTCAGTATCAGTCTTTTGTTCAGGCCATGATCCCAGGGTTCTGGGATAGAACCCCACATCAGGCTCTCCACTCAGCAGGGAGTATGCTTCTTGTCCCCCTCTGCCCCTCTTCTCTGCTCATGCTTTCTCTCTCTCTCTCTCTAATAAATAAATAAAATATTTTTTAAAAAAGATACTGATTTCATTTCCTTTGCATATATACCCAGAGGTGGGATTGTGGAATAATACAGAAGTTTTATTTTTAATTTTTTGAGGGATACCTAATCTGGTTTCCATTTTCCATAACGGCTGTACCACATTCCCACCAACAGTGTACTAGGATTCTTGTTTCTTTACATTCTTACTGGCATTTGTTATCTCTTGTCTTTTGATAATATCCATTCAAACAGTGTGGAGTGATATATCATTGTGGTTTTTGTTTTTGTTTTTAGATATTTTATGTATTTGTCAGAGAGAGAGAGAGAGAGAGAGAGAGAACACACAATCAGGGGGAGCAGCAAGTGGGGGGAGAAGCAGGTTCCCTGCTGAGCAAGGAGCCTGATATGGGACTGGATCCCAGGACCCTGGGACCATGACCTGAGCTGAAGACAGACACTTAACTGATTGAGCAACCCAGGCATCCTTCACTGTGGTTTTAATCTACATTTTTCTGATGATTAGTGATATTGAACAGCTTTTCACATACCTGTTGGTCCTTGTATGTTTCATGAAGAAAAAAATCAATAGAGTGAAAAAAAAAACATATGGAGTGAGAGAAAATATTTGCAAACCATTATCTGATAGGAACTTAATATCAGCACTTTGAAAAATGCCACTCGTATTTTGATTGGGATGGCACTGAAAGTAAAGATTGCTCTGGGCAGCGTAGACGTTTTAAAAATATTCTTCTGACCCACGGGTATGGATTCCATCTTTTTGTGTCTCCAATTTCTTTCATGAGTGTTCTGTAGTTCCTCGAGTATAGATCCTGCACCTCTTTGGTTAGGTTTATTCCAAGGTATCTTATGGAGTTTTTTGCTGTCGTAAATGGAATCAATTCCCTAATTCCTCTTTCTACAGTTACATTGTTAGTGTATAGGAAAACAACTGATTTCTGTGCTTTGATTTTGTATCTTGCCACATTGCTGAATTGCTGTATGAGTTCTAGCAATTTAGGTGTGGAGTATTTTGGGCTTTCCACATAAAGTATCATATCATCTGTGAAAAGAGTTTGACTTCTTCTTTGCCAATTTGAATACCTTTTATTTCTCTTTGTTGTCTGATTGCTGTGCTAGGACTCTTAGCACTATGTTGAACAACAGTGGTGAGAGTGGGCATCCTTGTCATGTTCCTGATCTCTAAGGGAAGGCTGTCAGCTTTTCCCCATTGAGAATGATATTCGCTGTGGATTTTTCACAAATGGATTTTATGAAGTTGAGGAAGGTTCCCTCTATCCCTACACTCTGAAGAGTTTTAATCAGTAAAGGATGCTGTATTTTGTCCAATGCTTTTTCTGCATCAATTGAGAGGACCATATGGTTCTTCTTCCTCTTCTTATTAATGTGTTGTATCACATTGATTGATTTGTGAATGTCGAACCACCCTTGTATCCCAGGGATAAATCCCACCTGGTCGTGATGGATAATTCTTTTAATGTTCTATTGGATCCTATTCGCTGGGAACTTGTTGAGAATTTTGGCATCCATATTCATCACGGATATGGGTCTAAAATTCTCCTTTTTTTCTTTTTTTAATTTAATTCTATTTTTTAAGTGTTCCAAGATTCATTGTTTATGCACCACACACATTCAATACGTGCCCTCCTTAATACCTACCACCAGGATCACCCAACCTGCCATCCCCCTCCCCTCCCAAATCCTCAACAACAACAAAAAAATTGTTTCTGAGTCCACAGTCTCTCATGGCTTGTCTCCTCTGATTTCCCCCAATTCACTTCTCCTCTCCTTCTCCCAATGTCCTCTGTGTTTGATGGGGTCTTTGCCTGGTTTTAGGATCAAGGTTATGTTGGCCACATAGAATGAGTCTGGAAGTTTTCCTTTTGTTTCTGTTTTTTGAAACAGCTTCAGGAGAATTGGTATTATTTCTTCTTTGAATGCTTGGTAGAATTTCCCAGGGAATCTGTTAGGTCCTGCACTCTTGTTTTTTGGGATGTTTTTGATCACTTTTTCAATCTCGTTACTGATTATTGGTCTATTCAGGCTGTCAGTTACTTCCTGTTTCAGTCTTGGTAGTATATAGGTTTCCAGGAAGGCATCCATTTCTTCCAGGTTGCTTAATTCATTGCCATATAGTTGTTGATAAAAATTTCTAATAATTGTTTCTATTCCCTTGGTGTTAGTTGTGATCTCTCCCTTCTTTTGGGTCTTTTCTCTTCTTTTGGATAAGTCTGGCCAGTGATTTATTGATATTATTAATTCTTTCAAAGAACCAGCTTCTAGTTTCATTGATCTGCTCTACTGTATTCCTGGTTTCTAATTCGTTGATCTCTTCTCTAATCTTAATTATTTCTCTCCTTTTGCATGGTTTATACTTCATTTGTTGTTTTTTCTACACGTTTTTAAGATGTAAAGTTAGTTGGCTAATTTGGGATTTTTCTATTTTTTTGAGTGAGGTTTGGATGGCTATGTATTTCCCCCTTAGGATCGCCTTTTCACTATCCTGTAGGTTTTGGATTAATGTGTTTTCATTCTTATTGGTTTCCATGAATTGTTTAAGTTCTTTGACCTCCTGGTTGACCCAAACATTCTTAAGCAGGATGGTCTTTAGCCTCCAAGTGTTTGAATTTCTTACAATTTTTTCTTGTGATTGAGTTCCAGTTTCAAAGAAAAAAAAAACGTGAATAAGCTAGAAATAAGCACATCATCATATCACGAGCATAGGAGGAATAAAAAATAATAGCAACATCTTTGTGAAAAAAAAAGAAGTTAATATCCAAAATATCTAAAGGAAGGAGCCTAGATGCCTTTTAATGGATGGATGGATAAAGAAGATATGGTTCATATATACAATGAATATTAGCCATCAGAAAGGATGAATACCCACCATTTGCATCAACATGGATGGAACTGGAGGATATTATACTAAATTAAGTAAGTCAATCAGAGAAAGACAATTATTATATGTTTCACTCATATGTGGAACATAAGAACTAGCATAGAGGACCACAGAGGAAGGGAGGGAAAACTGAAAGGGAAGAAATAAGAGAGGGAGAAAAACCATGGGAAACTCTGGACTCTGGGAAACAAACTGAGGGTTACAGAAGGGAAGTGGGTGGGGAGATGGGGTCAATGGGTAATAGGTTTTATGGAGGGTATGTGATGTGATGAAGACTAGGTGTTATATACAACTAATGAATCACTGAATACTATATCAAAAACTAATTTACTATATGTTGGCTAATTGAGCATAATTTTAAAAAGCAATAAACAAAGCAAAACAATAAAATATCTAAAATACGTAATTCAATATAAACAGGTAAATAAACAAAGGGCAAGGGACCTAAAGTCTTGTTTTTTTTTTCAATTTTTTGCTGCATTGTTTTTTTATTATATATGTTTTTTAGTATAGTTGACATACAATGCTACATTAGTTTCAGGTGTGCAAAACAGCAGTATGACAAGTTCATA
Source organism: Mellivora capensis (assembly GCA_004024625.1). Taxonomy (NCBI): domain Eukaryota; kingdom Metazoa; phylum Chordata; class Mammalia; order Carnivora; family Mustelidae; genus Mellivora; species Mellivora capensis. The sequence continues at coordinate 25,271 of PISX010018761.1, read as the reverse complement.
CACTATGCTGTGGTCACCACAAGTGTAGCTGCCATCTGTCTCCATACATCATTTGTATATTATTGGCTATATTCTTTGTTTTGTGTCTTATCCCTGTGACTTCTTCACTGCATAACTGGAAGGCTTTATCTCCTGTTTGCATTCCCAAACCCCTGCCCCTTTGGTAACCATCAGTTTGTTCTTTGTATTTATAGGTATGATTCTGCTTTTTGTTTGCTTATCTCCTTATTTATTTTAGACTCCACTTATGGATGAAATTATAAAGTATTTGTGTTTCTTAGTCTGGCTTACTTCACTTAACACAGTACCTTCTAGGTCCATCCATGTTATCTCAATTGACAGAATCTTATCCTTTATGGATGTGTAATATTCCATTGTGTGTATATATGCATTTGTATGTTTGCCATATCTTCCTTATCCATTTTTCTATTGACTGAAACCTAGGTTGCTTTCATATATTGGCAATGGCAAATAATGTTTCAATAAAAATAGTGGTGCATATGTTTTTCAATTAATATTTTCATTCTTTTGATAAATACCTAATAGGAAAATTATTGCATCAAATAGTACTTCTAATTTTTTTAGAAACCTCCATACTGTTTTCCATAGTGGCTATACCATTTTACATTCCCACCAACAGTGGGAAAGGGCTCCTTTTTCTTCACTTCCTTAACAATACTTGTTATTTTTGTTGTTTTTCAGAGAATAAGAAATTTTTTTAATTTTATTTTTTTAGTGTTCCAAGATTCATTTTTTATGTATCACACCCAGTGCTCCGTGCAATATGTACCCTTCTTAATACCCAGCACCAGGCTCACCTAACCGCCACACCTTCCCCTCCAAAACCCTCAGTTTGTTTCTCAGAGTCCACAGTTTCTCATGGTTCATCTCCCCCTCTAATTTCTTCCAATTCACTTCTCCTTTCCATCTCCTAATGTTCTCCATGTTATTCCTTATGCTCCACAAGTAAGTGAAACCATATGATAATTGACTTTCTGTGTTTGACTTATTTCACTTAGCATAATTTTGTCTTTTTGATACTTGCTATTCTGACAGGTGTAAGGTTATATCTCATTGTGATTTTGATTTGCATTTCCCTGATTATTAGTGACATTTATTGTCTTTTCATGTGTCCGTTGGCCATTTGTTTGCCTTATTTGGATTCTATTATCATTTTAATGGGATTGTTTGGGGACTTTTTTGAGGTTGAGTTGTAGAAATTATATATTTTGATGCTAACATTTTATTGAATGTATGGTTTATAAATATCTCTCCCTGTTTGGTAGACTGCCTTTCTGTTTTGTTGATGGGTTCTTTTAGCTGTGCAAAATCTATTTGTTTTGATGTAGTCCAAATAGTCTACTTTTGTTTCTGTTTCCCTTACCTGAGGAAACATCTTTATTTCATTTTGAGTTATTTTTGTGTATAGTGTTAGAAAGTGGTACAGTTTTATTTTATGTGTAGCTGTGCAGTTTTCTCAGCACCATTTTTTTTTCCAGAATCATTTATTGAAGAGTGTCTTATCCCCATTATTTAGTCTGGCCTCCACTGTCATCAATTAATTGACCATATAATTGTGGGTTTGGTTCTGTCATCTCTATTCTGTTCCATTGATATGTGTCTAATTTTTGTGCCAATATCATACTGTTTTACTTACTACAGATTTGTAGTAGATCTTAAAATCTGGAACTGTGAAACCTCCTGCTTGGTTCTTATTTCTCATTATTGTTTTGGCTATTTGGGGTCTTTTGTAGTTACACACAAATTTTAGGATTTTTTTTTTAGTTTTGTGAAGAATTCTGTTGGTATTTTGTTGTTATTGTTGTTGTTGTTGTTGTTTGTTTATTATGTTATGTTACTCACATAATTTAATAATGTGTTTTTAGTTAATTTTTGATGTAGTGTTCCAAGATTCATTGTTTATGTATCTCACCCAGCGCTCCATGCAATACGTGCTTTGATAGGGATTGCATTGAATCTGTAGATTGCTTAGGGTAATATGGAGATTTTAACAATATTCATTCTTCCAATCCATGATCATGGAATATTTGTTTGAGATGTCTTCAATTTGTTTCATAAATTTTTTAAAATATATTTAAAATATATTTTTATTTAAAAATTTATTTTTATTTAAAATTTATTTTAAATTTAATTTTTTTAAATATTTTATTTATTTTTTTCACAGAGATCACAAGTTTACACCACACCCAGTGCTTCATAATTTTTTTTATTTATTTTCAGTGTAACAGAATTCATAGTTTTTGCACCACACCCAGTGCTCCATGCAGTGCGTGCCCTCCATAATATCCACCACCTGGCTTCCCCAACCTCCTACCCACCACCCCTTCAAAACCCTCAGGTTGTTTTTCAGAGTCCATAGTCTCTCATGGTCCATCTCCCCCTCCAATTTCCCTCAACTTATCATACGGTTTCACTTATTTGCGGAGCATAACAAATAACACGGAGGACATGGGGAGATGGAGAGGAGAAGGGTGTTTCATAAATTTTAAAAAATATTTTATTTATTCATTTGACAGAGAGAGAGAGAGATAACAAGCAGGCAGAGCAGCAAGCAGAGAGAGAGAGAGAGAGAGAGAGAGAGAGGGAAGCAGGCTCCCCACTGAGCAGAGAGCCCAATGCGGGGCTTGGTCCCAGGACCCCAAGATCATGACCTGAGCTGAAGGTGGAGGCTTAACCCGCTGAGCCACCCAAGTGCCCCAAACCTCATAAATGTTTTATAGTTTATGGAGTACACTTCTACTTTCTTAGATAAGTTTATTCCTAGGTATTTGAATACTTTTGTTGCAATTGTAAATTGTGTCATTTTCTCAAAAATTGTGTTTTTTACTTATTAGTGTATACAAATGCTACTTATGTTTGGGTATTTATTTTGTATCCTGCATTGCACTGGTTGTGATGAGCACTTGGTGTTATATCAAAGTGTTGAATCAGTATATTGTGCACCTGAAACTAATATTACACTATATGTTAACAAGTTGAAATTTATATAAAAACTTAAAAATTATTTGTATCCTGGAACTTTACTGAATTCGTTTACTATTTCTAGTAGTTTGTTGTTGGAGTCTTTAGTATTTTCCATGTATAGTGTCATGTTATCTGCAAATCGTCTCAGTTTTGATAAGCAATCCACAGAATGTAATATGTTAACATTAGGGAAAGCAGGGAGAAGAGTTTATGGGAATTCTTCATCTGTCCTTGAAAATGTTTTGTAAATCTGAAATTATTTTAAACTATAAATTTTTGAAAGACAGTGAATACTAAATAGCAATAAAAAAGGAACAACAGGATCAACCTATCAAAAACACACACTTTAATTGACTCTCAAAATTATTATGCTGAGTAATGAAGCTAGGCATTAAAGAATACATGCTATATTATTTTATGTATATAGAATTCCAAAAAATTTAAAACTAATCTAAAGTGAATGAAAGCATATCAGAATTTACCTATTGATATTGGAGGGAGGAGGGTGAGATTACAAAAGGTCACCAGAATTTTGGGGAGGTAATGAAAATGTTATCTTTTTTTTTAAAGATTTTATTTATTTATATGACAGAGAGAGAGAGAGAGACAGTGAGAGAGGGAACACAAGCATCAGGAGAGAGAGAGGGAGAAGGGAGAAGGGAGAGAGGCTTCCTGCTGAGGAGGGAGCCTGATGCAGGGCTTGATCCCAGGACCCCATGACCTGAGCTGAATGCAGACGCTTAATCATCTGAGCCATTCAGGTGCCCCAAAAATGTTATCTTGACTACAGTCAAGGTGGTTTCACTATAGTCCAGATGACTATAGAGATGGTGTCATGGGTTTATACATATGTAAATACTCATCATACTATACAATTTAAATATACGCTGATTTTAGATTTTTAGATTTTATTTCAATAAAGATATAAAGCAATAGAGAGAGATAAATGATAAGTAGGCAAATAATAGATGATAAATAGATGAAGATAGATGATAGATAATAGAAGATAGGTAGGTAAACAAGCTGATAGATAATGAGACTTTTTAGGGAAGAGTTCTTCTTTCTTTTGCTAGGTAATAATCATGAAGTGATAGAAGTAGAAAATTAGCATTTAGCAACCCCCACCCTTTGTAATAACTGATTCAAGCAGATTCTCTGTCAAGCCTATAATCACCAGGTGAAAGGCTATTAGGTATCAGGATAGTTGTGTTAGGTCTCAAGCCATCGTACCCCAAGGCATTTTCTTTTTCTAAAAGGAAAAAAAAAAGTGTGTGCAAAGACAGGCAGTGATTAAATACAGCATCTCTGATGGTGTAGCAACCTAACTTGAATCTAATCCTGAGGGGGAAATAGTTGGAAATCCAGAATGTTGAATATTGCACAAGACAATTGTCCTGGATTTTTGAAAAACAAATAATGTCATTAAAAAAAAAGGTGCATTTGTGTGTTGGTGGAGGGAAGGTAATTATGATCGATCAAAAGAGACAAGACAAAAAAAAATAAAATGAAAATAGAAGAGACAAGACAACCAAATGGAAGGCATGTGCTTTGTTTGCATTTTGAGTCCAAAAGATAAAAATAAGAATTAAAACCTGTAAAAGACATTTTGGAAACAAACTGAGAAAATTTAAAATGGACTACATCTTAAGTATTACTGAATAAGTCTAAATTTTTTTAGATGTGATATTATCATAGTTACATAGTAAACAACTATGGTAAATAGACACAGAGATACATAAATATATGTATAAATGGAATTTTAACATGGGAAATTATTAACAACTGGTGAATTTAGATGAGGATATTACAGCGGTTTACTTACTATCCTTTGAACTTTCCTGTGGGTTTGAAATTATTCAAAATAAATAATTGGGGAAAAGAAGGGAAGAAAGAACAGCATTGTTCTGAGTTTAGCTTGTCTAGCCTCTGCTCTGTCTTTGCTGCATTCCTCACTGTCCAGGTCACTGACCTTCAGAAGTCCCTTCTGGTCAGGCTCAGGGATTGGGTGTCGTGAAGTGGCCATATTGTCACCAGATTGTTTGAGATGGAGGGGTTTTGCAAAAAGGTAGTGTATCCAGGCTAGTGGGGGAAGGAAAGATGAAGGGAGGGCAGTTGTCATGGAGCCCTGAAGAGCCCTCTTTACTGGGGTTTGATGCTTGTTTATATTCCAGAGAGATGATGGGGGTGGAAAAAGGGAGAAAAGGAAGGATGGGGGCTTAACTTGCTCTCACAGGTTCGCCTGCCCACGGGGCTTATTATCCTTGATTGCCTGTTTTCTACTTCCCGTTGCTATGGTAACGGGCTAAAACGTGACTCTGCTCAGATTTACGCACTTTGCTCGCTGATGCCTTGTCCCCATACCTGCTGGGTCTCTGCCTACTGAGTGCATATGTGCGAAGGCGTGTGATTAACTAGGTGGCTGTCGTGAGCTTGTGGTGGGGGCAGTGAAGCATCTTTGGGGAGTTTATGAGAACATAGTTGTTGTCAGCCTCATTACCCAAGCCAGGCTGCTAAATCTTGGAAATGATTTCAAGGCAGGGGGTTGGAAGCAACCTGCTATACTACTTAGGACATGCTGTGTGGTGTTTCAGACTCATCTGAAAGAACACGTTCAGAAATTTATAACGGGACCCCTGGGTCTTTGAATTGTGAAATTCAAAGATGCAGATTTGGTCCCTAAAAGCAGATCATGGTAACAGTCCTCCTGGAGAGAGTAGAGCAGATAAGTCTGTATTTCCTCAAGAACACTACGGTTTTCTTTAACATGAAGGCTCCCGAGAATATGCCCTTTTTTAAGTGCTGAGGAATAAAGAATAAAGCTGGTGTCAAGCATCCGCAAGGGGTTTGGGCAAGAGGGTAAGAAAAGGCACATAGGGCATCCTGGAAGGCAATCCACATTACTGGGAGGAATTTTGTGGGAGTCTACAGCATTTGAAAGCATATAGGATCCTCCTGTTACCTATAATGTCCTTCCTGGTGCAAGGAATGAATGGAGGCTTTGCAGGTGTGGGAATGCAGGAAAGAAATGCTTCTTTGCCATTCTTTCTTCTGCCTATTCCTGTAAATGGCCCCATGCTGGCTTGACCACCATTTGGTGACCTCAAAAAAGTTCCTGCTGAGACATAAGGACTGGTTTCTGAGATTTCTAAAGGTTGATTAAAACCCTCTTTTAGATGTGGGTGCTAACCTAAGAGTCAATGTCAAAAGAACTGGAATGAGTTGAACTTTGAGGTGAGTGCTAGTTTCTTAGGTATTTCTAGCATCTAGAGGAAGCTGAAACTTAGGAATTTGTGCCCAGATCTGAGAAATATGAGCAATATTCCATCTCAGATGCATTTTTCCCCCAGATGCACTTCTTCCCCTAAGACATAATTGGCATATAACATTGTGTTAGTTTAAGGTATAAAATGTGATTATTTGATGCACATATGTGTATTGGGAGATTATTAACACTTTTATCACCACATATGATTAGACGTGTGTGTGTCTGTGTGTATGTGTGTCTGTGTGTGTGGTAAGAACACTTGTGATCAACTCTTCTTAGCAACTTTCTGGCATACAGTACAGTATTTTTATAACTGTAGTCACCCTACTCTAAATTACAACTCTGAAACTCGTTTATCTTATAACTGGATGTATGTATTCTTGAACCAACATCTCCCCATTCCTCCAAACAATCCAGCCCCTAACAACATCATTCTACTCTCCGTTTCTATGACTTTGGCTTTATGAGATTCTATGTATAAGTGGGAGCATGCAGTATTTATCTTTCCCTGTCTGAATCATTTTACTTAGCGTCAAGCCCTCAAAGTTCATCCATGTTGTTGCAAATGACAAGGTTTCTTTCCTTTTTATGGCTGAATAATATTCTATTGTATGTATACTACATTTTCTTTTTCAATTTATCTGTTGATAGACAAAGGTTGTTTCCATGTTTTTGCTATTGCGAACGATGCTGCAATAAGCAAAATTAGGGTGATATCCCTTTGAGAAACCAATTTTATTTCCTTCAGATATATACCTGAGTGGAATTGTTTGATCATATAGTAGCTAAATTTCCAATTTAAAAAAAAGATTTTATTTCTTTATTTGACAGACAGAGATCACAGTTGGCAGAGAGGCAGGCAGAGAGAGAGAAATGGAAGCAGGCTCCCCAATGAGCATAGAGCCTGATGTAGGACTCGATCCCAGGACCCTGAGATCACGACCTGAGCCAAAGGCAGACACTTTAACCCACTGAGCCACCAAGGCACCCCAAATTTTCAATTTTCATAAGAACCTCTCTACTGTTTTCTATGACTATGATGGCTGTATCAATTTACATTTCCTCCAACAGTATAGTAGATTCTCTTTTCTCCACATCCTCAACAAGCATGCAGTGATATTCCATTGTAGTTTTTTTTTTTCCTCACTTCCCTGGAGAGTAATGATATTGAACAACTTTTCGTATATCTGGTGGTCACTTTTTTTTCTTTTTTTTCTTGTTGTTTCCTCTGGTGGTCATTTCTATACCTTCTTTGGAAAAATGTCTATTCATGTCTTTGTCCATTTTTAACTGAATTATTTGTGTCATATTATTGCTATTAAGTTGCATGGGTTTTTTTATATTTTGGATATAACCTCTTTTTTTAAATTCAATCAGCCAACATATAGAACATCATTAGTTTTTGATGTGTGTTCATTGATTAATTAATTGCATATAACACCCAGTGCTCATCACAGTTACCCCATCTCCCCACTTACCTCCCCTTCCACAACCCTCAGTTTCCCAGAGTCAAGAGCGTCTTGTAGTTTGGCTGACTCTCTGATTTCTTCCCATTCAATTTTCTCTCCCTTCCCCTATGATCCTCTGTGCTATTTCTTATATTCCACATATAAGTGAAACCATATGATAATTGTCTTTTCTGATTGACATTTCACTTAGCATAATAACAGATATATCATTTCAAATATCTCCCATTCAGTAGTTTGGATTTTTGTTTTGTTGATGGTGCAAATATTTTCTCTCATTCTGTATGTTTTTATTTGCTGACTTTTTTTCTGTACAGAAACTTTTTATTTTCATTTTTTAAAGATTTTATTTATTTATTAGAGAAAGAGAGCCGAGTAAGAGGAAGAGAGAGAGAGAGAGAGAGAGATAGAGAGATAATGAGCAGGGTGAGGGGCAGAGGGAGAGGGACCAGAAGATTCCTCTGTGAGCAGGGAGCCCAATGTGGAGCTCAATCCCAGGATTCTGAGACCATGGCCTGAGTCACCCAGGTGCCCCTGTCCACAGCTTGTTAGTTTGATATAATCCCACTTGCTTATTTTGCTTTTGTTGCTTGTGATTTAGATGGCATATCCAACAAAATTATTGCCAAGACAGATGTCAAGGAGCTTTTTTCTCTATGTTTTCTTCTAGGGTTTTTACAGTTTCACATCATATATTTAAGTCTTTCATCCATTTCAATTTAAATTGTGTGAAGGAAGATAGGGTCCAGTTTCATCATTTTTACATCTGAGTATACAGTATTCCCAACAAAATTTTCATTATTGAAGAGACTATCCTTTACTTATAGTGTGATCTTAGCTCCCTTGTCAAGGATCAGTTGATCTTCTATGTGTGGATTTATTTTGGGGCTTTCAATTATATTTTATTGATCTATGTATTTGTCTTTAAGCCAGTACCATACTGTTTTGATTACTATAGCTTTGTAACATAGTTCAAAATTAGGAAATGAGATGTTCTGTTTTTTTCCTGTCTCCAGATTGCTTTGGTCCTCAGGGATATTTTGTAGTTCCATACTAATTTTATTTTTTTTAAGATTTTATTTATTTGACAGAGAGAGATCACAGTAGACAGAGAGGCAGGCAGAGAGAGAGAGAGAGAGGGAAGCAGGCTCCCTGCTGAGCAGAGAGCCCGATGCGGGACTCAATCCCAGGACCCTGAGATCATGACCTGAGCCAAAGGCAGCGGCTCAACCCACTGAGCCACCCAGGTGACCCAATACCTTTGAAATTTTGATATGGGTTGCGTTATATTGACTTTGGGTGTTTGGACATTTTAAGAATATTGACTTTTTTGATTCATGGTCTTGGAATACCTTTCCATTTATTTGTGTCTTCTTCAGTTTCACTCATCATTATTTCACTCATCATTATTATCATAATTGTCAGTGCAGAGATTTTTTTACCTCCTTGGCTAAATATATTCTGGAATATTGTGTTGTTTTTGTTTGTTTTTTATTTTAGGAAAAATAAATTATTCTATTTTTATTTAATTTAGTTAGCCCACGTTTTTGATGTAGTGCTCAATGATTCATTAGTTGTGCATAACACCCAGTGCTCATCAAAATATGCATCCTCAATACCCACCACCTGGCTACCCCATTTCCCCACTCCCCTCCCTTCTGTAATACTCAGTTTGTTTCCCAGAGTCCAGAGTCTATCATGGTTTGTCTCCCTCTCTGATTTCTATTGTTTGTTGATGTTATTGTAAGTAATACTGTTTTATTTCTTTTTCATATAGTTAATACTTAGTGTATAGACACATAATTAATATTTACATCCTGATTTTGTCTCCTGAAACTACTAAATTTAAATTTATTAGTTTTTTTTAAATTTCTTTTCAGCAGAATTCACAGTTTTACACCACACCCAGTGCTCCATGCAATGCATGCCCTCCATAATACCCACCACCAGGCTCCCCCAACCTCCCACCTCCCACCCCTTCAAAACCCTCAGGTTATTTTTCAGAGTCCGTAGTCTCTCATGCTTCATCTCCCCCCCAGTTTCCCTCGACACCCTTCTCCTCTCCATCTCCCCATGTCCTCCGTGTTACTTGTTATGCTCTGCAAATAAGTGAAACCATATGATAATTGACTCTCTCTGCTTGACTTATTTCACTCAGCATAATCTCTTCCAGTCCCATCCATGTTGCTACAAAAGTTGGGTATTCATCCTTTCTGATGGAGGCATAATACTCCATAGTGTATATGGACCACATCTTCCTTATCCATTCGTCTGTTGAAGGGCATCTTGGTTCTTTCCAC
>PISX010018761.1:0-15155 GCA_004024625.1 Mellivora capensis | reverse complement strand
ATTGCTGCTATAAACATTGGGGTACAGATGGCCCTTCTTTTCACCACACCTGTATCTTGGGGGTAAATACCCAGTAGCACAATTGCAGGGTCATAGGGAAGCTCTATTTAGTTTTAACAGGTGTGTGTGTGTGAAGACTTTAGGGTTTTCTATATACAAGATCATGTCATCTGCAAACAAAGGCAATTTTGCCTCTTCTGATTTGGATTTTTTAAATTTCTTTTTCTTGCTTAATCACTCTGTATAGGATCTACAACACTATGTTGATAGGAGTAGTAAGAATAGACACTCTCATCTTGTTCTTAATCTTAGGGGAAAAGCTTTCAATGTTTCACCATTGCACATGATATTAGCTGTAGGCTTGACATATATGTGACCTTTATTATGTTGAGGTACATTCACTGTATACCAATTAGGGGAAGATTTATGATAAAATATTATTGAACTTTTAAAAATAATTTTTCTACATCAATTGACATGATTACATGTTTTTATCTTTCTATTAAGGTGATGTATCACATTTACTGACTTGCATATGTTGAACCATCCCTGCATCACAGGGATAAATCCCATTTGATCATGGCATATGATCCTTTTAATGTGATGTTGAAGTCAGTTTGCTAGTGGCTTTTCTTTTTTTATATTTTTTAATTGTTTTTAAATATTTTTTTTTATTTATTTGACAGAGAGTGAGAGAGAGATCATAAGTAGGCAGAACAGCAGACAGAGAGAGAGGGGAAAGCAGGCTCCCCACCAAGCAGAGAGCCCAATGCAGGGCTCGATCCCAGGACCCTGAGATCACAACCTGAGCCAAAGGCAGAGGCTTTAACCCACTGAGCCACCCAGGCACCCTTGCTAGTGGCGTTTCTTGAGAATTTTTATACCTACCATTCATCAGGAATATTGGCTTGCTGTTTTCTTTCCTTATCGTGTCCTTATCTGACTTTGGTATCAGTCATTCTGGCCTTGTAAAATAAGTTTGGGAGTGTTTCTTCCTCTTCAGTTTTTTTTTTAAGAATTGGAAGATTAGTGTTAATTCTTCTCAAAGTGTTTGGTAGAATTCACCCATGGAGCCATCTTGTTCTGAGCTTTTCTTTCTTTCTTTTTTAAAACTTTTTTTAAATTTTTTTCAGTGTTCCAAGATTCATTGTTAATGCATCACACCCAGTGCTCCATGCAATACATGAGCTTTTCTTTCCTTGGAAGTTTTGGTCACTGATTCAGTTTTATAACTTATTATTAGTTTGTGTAGATTTTCTATTTCTTTGTTTAAAGATTTTACCCACACTCCACACTGAGTGCAGAGCCTGATTAAGGGCTTGATCTGATGACTATGAGAATATGACCTGAGATGAAACCAAGAGTCGATGCTTAACTGATAGAAACCCACATGCTTCTGGATTTTCTAATTCTTTTTTTTAAATTTTCTAATTCTTAATGATTCAAATTGGGTAGGTTGTATGATTCTGGGAATTTATTGATACATTTCTTATCCTCTGATTTCCATCCATGGAAGTGTTTTGTCTATATCTTCATGCAGCATATTCCTCTGTGTTCACTGAGTTGGGAGCTGCCACATAATGATCTGCCACTTTAGCAGTATTTCTGCTCAGCATTAAATGTTCTTCTCTGTTCTCAACATCTTTGCTTACATCTCACTCGGGGATATTATGGTTTAGAATGAGCTATGGGGTCTACATTATAAATGTTGAGGGGGAAAAAAAACCTAGAGTTATTTGAATGATTCCTATTTAGTATTTTGGGTGAGCCTGTGCCAGGAGTTTCACACAAGACTGTCCAGGGGTGGAAAGGGCCTTCATAAAGTCTGAGTAGAGGGAACTAACAATTCCAGATGCAGTAATATGAGCTGTGTGTCTTGTCAGCTACATTCCTCCTTCCAGGCTTCTAATCCCCAGAATCCTTTCTTTGCTACAGGGTGGGGATGTGACCTTGAGATCTGGCTTCAAATGTTGATCTAATGCATGTGTGCATGTTTGAAATGGCTATCTTCTGAGACTTGTGTTGTCTAGACACTGGCAATAAGTGGGTTAGGGAAATAAGAGGTAACTGGGCATTTCTCCTTTTTCTAAAATTTTAAAGGTAACTTTTTACTTGGTTTGGAGGATGGTGCACAGTAAAACTTTTGGGTCTTATGCCTTTGTATTGACCCACTGCTCAGAGAACCTCCTTCTCTTTTAAATACAGTCCTCAATCTCACTCTGCTTTTATCATTTTGTATGGAGTCGCTTCATAACCAAATTTCAGCATGGTTCTGTCAACTATCATCCCTTCTTCTAACTCCAGCCTCCCCCATTGTGACTATGCTGCAGGGAAGCTTTGTGGAGGACTAAGAGGGATTTCATGCACGGTTTGAGAACTGAAGATCTAATTAGAAACTAAAGTGAGAAAGAATAGTATTTGGCCAGTAGATAAGCCTGGAGCACTGGGTGTGGTACATAAACAATGAATCTTAGAACACCAAAAAGAAATTTTTAAAAAACAAATTAAATTAAATTAATTGAAAAAAAAAGCCTGGAATTAAAACAGATTATTGGAACCCACACCAGACCTGTTGAATTGGAAACTCTAGGTGGGGGGCTCAGGAATTTATATTTCCCCCAAGTTCACCAAGTGGTTCTCTCATTCGTTGAGGTAGGCTATGGATGAATCAAACCTTGAGGAAGAGGCACATGAAAAGCACAGAGCTCTCCAAGGGTTAATCAAGATGTAGTCTTATTTAATGGGGACAAAGTATCTTCTTGCTCTCTATTTTCAGTGCAAGGCTAGATATTGCCCCTATCTTGTCTCCATGGTGCCGGTGTTTGTGTTTATGACATATATGGGATAAATATAGGAAGATGGAGAGAAGCTAGTTTATTTCTGTCTGCTTGTTTGTGGGGTTTTTTGTTTTGTTTTGTTTTTGTTTTTGCCATTATCTTTCTATATGATTGTTCATCTCTCTCACTTGATGTAAATGATCTGCAATTTTATGTATTCTCACTGAATTTTGTCTCCTTTTAGATCCCCAAACTCTGCTGAATTCTAAATCCATCTTATTACTGAGGATAGGATAGGCCTCACTGTGGTAACAAATAAGTCCCCTTATCAGAAGGGTTTATCAGAATATAATAATAAAATCTCTAAAATTAATTCAAGATATAGATTAAAAATTAAGGTACTTAAGTTAAAAGCTGGGTGCAGCCAACATATTTCCTAAGCACTGAATGAGAGATTAGGACCCTTACTCGTACACCTCTCTTCATGGCCATTACTGTTCCCAAGCTTTGTACATTTCTCATTCTCTGTTACCCAGAAACTTCATCTTCAAACTTCACTGATTGGGAATGGCATATTTGTTATTTGGTTTCTGAGTGTTCAGGGCTTTCATTTGGATTCATTTACAGTATAAGTGCATACTATATGCACTTATAATCCTACAGATTCATTTTCTGAGAACAGAGCTAGTGGCAGGCAGTTGGAAAGGGAAGGAAATAACTGGTAGCCTTCTGTGCTGTTCAGTGTTTTTTTTCAGAGACTTGATGGAGATCCTATATATGTTTTCTGTTTGTTTTCTTTGGGGCTTACTTGAAGAACAGTGATATGGAGAGTGTGACACTTGCCTTCCTTTCTTCCCTAAGCTCATCCCTTCAGTTTTTATTCTCATCACCTTGTAGAGAAAATAAATAGGGCTGGCCAGGGTACTACACTCAGATCAATGGTCTCTGGTCCACATGTACTTGTCAAACATTGTTTTGGGTAGGTCTGTGAGGATTCACACTAAAAATATAGAGTGAAAAACTAAATCTTGATAGGTGTATATTTAAATGTGAGCTTATAAGAGGAAAAAAAAATGTCTGTGAGTGATGAGGGATTTTCCAGAAACTTGTGTGGATAGTATATCTGTTTTGGACCTTTTCTTTTTGTTTTTGTTTTTGTTTTGGACCTTTGCTAATCACAAATCTGAGCTGCTCTACCATTTGTCCTCATTCTTTATTCCAGGCTGCTTTTTCCTTAAATCACAATTTGTCTATGGCTGTGGATAAGCTACTGTAGATGGAAAATAATGTTCAAACAAGAAACAGGATTTTATTTTTGCTTAAACATCCCAGTGTTTATTTTTTCAAGTTTTTATTTAAATTCCAGTTAGTTAACAGTGTAATATTAATTTCAGATATACAATATAGTGATTCACTGCTTCCATACAACACCCAGTGCTTATCACAAGTGCACTTCTTAATCCCCATCACCTATTTCACCCATCCCCCACCCACCATCCCTCAGATAACCATCAGTTTGTTCTCTATAACTGAGTCTAACTATTTATTAGTTACCTCCTTCTCTCTTTTCTTTCCCCTTTATTCATTTGTTTTGTTTCCTAAATTCCACAAATAAGTGAAATCATATACTATTTGTCTTCATCTGTTTGAATTATTTCATTTAGTATAATGCCCTCTAGCTCCAGCCATATCATTACAAGTGACAAGATTTCATTATTTTTATGGCTGAGTAATATTCCATTATATATACACACAACATCCTCTTTATCCATTCATCAGCTGATGGACATTGGGCTTTTTCATCATTTTACTATTGTTGATAATACTCCTATAAATATTGGGGGTACACGTGCCCCTTTGAATCAGTATTTCTGTATCCTACAGAATTAGTAATGCAATTGGTGGATCATAGTGTAGTTCTATTCTTAACTTTCTGAGGAACCTCCATAGTATTGTCCAGAGTGGCTACACCAATTGGCATTCTCACCAACAGAGCAAGAGGGTTCCCTGTTCTTAATACCCTCAAAAACTGCACAGCAATATGCAAAATAATTAATCTGGGCCACTTTCTTGCACCATATGAAAAAAAATCAAAATGGATTGCAGACTTAAATGTGAGAAATGAAACCATTAAAAATCCAAGAGAAGAACACAAGAAGTAATCTCTCTGACATCACTATTATCAGCTTCTTACTAGCTATCTCCTGAGGCAAGGGAAACAAAAGCAAAACAATAAACTATTGAGACTTCACCAAAATAAAAGTCTTCTATACAGTGAAGGAAACAATCAACAAAATTAAAAGCAACCTACAAAATGAGAGAAGACATTTGCAAATGACATATATGATAAATAGTTAATACCCAGAATACATAAAGAACTTCTCAGGCTCAACACCTAGAAAATGAATAATCAAATTAAAAATTGTGCAGAATATGTGAATAGACATTTTCCCAAAGAACTCATCCAGATGGCCAATAGACACATGAAAAGATGTTCAACATCTCTGATTATCAGGGAAATACAAATCAAAACCAAAATGAGATATCACTTCACACCTGTCAGAATGGCTAAAATCAACAACACAAGAAACAACAGGTGATGACAGGTGGTTTTTTTTGTTTGTTTTTTTAAAGATTTTATTTATTTTTTTTCTTTTTATTTATTTGTCAGAGAGAGAGAGAGAGAGAGAGCGAGCACAGGCAGACAAAGTGGCAGGCAGAGGCAGAGGGAGAAGCAGGCTCCCTATGAAGCAAGGAGCCTGATGTGGGACTCGATCCCAGGACGCTGGGATCATGACCTGAGCCGAAGGCAGCCACTTAACCAACTGAGCCACCCAGGCGTCCCTAAAGATTTTATTTATTTATTAGAGAGAGAGCAAGCAAGCATGTGCAGTGAGGAGAGGCAGAGGGAGAGGGAGAAGGAGAAGCAGACTCCCCACCAACCAGGGATCTGGACAAAGGGCTCAACCCCAGACCCTGAGATCATGACTTGAGCCAAAGGCAGCTCCTTAACCAACTGAGCCACCCAGGTCCCCAGGATTTTTATTTTTTTTAAGTTGAAACCTTTGGTTGTGGCTGGTATTCAGGTGTCTACGCAAATTGTGTCTCCATGACACTCCTGCAGTTCTCTGGGCTGGAGAAGACCATATGGATATTTTTTCCTGGTTTTCTGTGATATATTCTTGATACCAGGTTCCTCCCAACTTTGGCTCCCTGCAGAAAGGGGTTGTGGATGGCAGGTGTGGTAGGTTTAATTTTCCTCCTACTTTTTCTCCTTTTGTTTGAGCCCACAGTTTCTCAAGATCTGTGTTTCAGCTTTTTACTGTAGAAACAATCATCAGGATAAACTTCTCAGAAGTTTCCTTTTTCTGCCCATCTCTGACCCCTCTCTCAGTAACTTGGAGCTCTAGGAAAGGGTGCTAGGGGTGATTCAAAGATGTGGAGTTAATAACAAAGTAACCCTAATAATTTATGACTATATGAATGAAAGAGAAACACAGTCATAGGTTCAACAGGTGTGTGCTAAAGGGTTCAGAAGACAGAGAGGAGACTAGAGGATTTCTGAAGAGAACAACTGTGCCTAAGGAAACCTGATCTTTGAAAGATGAGACCTTCTCCTGCTAGCCCGGCTCTTCATGTCCAGTCTTGATTTCCATAATCCTTGTCTGTCTAGGAGGCTGCTGTAGCTGCTGAAGTTATGCTGTGAGATGGACTCTACCAGGGAAATCTATTACAGACTCATAATCATGTTATATTTTCCCAAAGGGTAAAAGAACCAGGTATAAGGCAAACGGAAAAGAGTGGGGAGACATGGAGAAAAATCTATAATCCTTTCTAACGAAAGGGCTCTTTTGATGTTCATGGGCCTCCTGATTCTCCATGGCACCTACACACTCATCATTTCTTAAAAAAAAAAAAAAAAAGAGTAAGCTAATGGCTCAAGAGCTTGGGGGTAGAGGCCATGTCAATCTCCCCTTCGGTGGCCTGTGCTCTTATATGTGCACATAATCCCTTCTTCATGGTGCACTTACTAGTCTCTAGTACAGAATTGAAAAGCAACTCATTGGTCACTGCTGACCCTTTCTCATTCTTGGCTAGGAGGAATGTTCATGGGGCCTGCACATTCTTCTTGGTAAACAAAGGATTTCCATGGTTGTAAAAAAGGCTGAGTGCATCTTGAGAAGATGGTTTGACATTTTTTCTCATATATTTATTCATCTCATGTGATTTATGATCAGCAATGTTAACTCCCTTATTGATATAAATGTATTTCCAATTTTGTTGACTCACTTCACCAAATCCTGACTTTATTCTGAAGTATTTATTTTTTAAATATGCACAATTTTCACATTTTAACATCTTTAAATCAGGATAATCTTAGAATTGGGTCATTACTTAATTGGCTATGATTTTTTTCCTTAATGCTACGTAAAATAATGGTGTATTTGAAGTCGGTGACTTCTTAGATTTAATGAAATACATATTTGTGATGATTTGGGACATGGGGTTAAATATAAAGGTCCCTGGTTGTGATGTAGAGGTCAAAGACAAATTCTTAATATTGGTATTTTATATATGGAATTTAGAAATGAGTTTGAAGAACGATGAGATAAAAGCTGGTGTTGTTATGCCCTTATTTACAGAAGATGACACTGACAGCACTGTAGGCAGCCAACTCTGCTTAAAGACATAACTGGAGGGGGCAGTCTCTGGAAACCAAATCCTCACTCCACAATTCTTATCACCAGAGGTCCCATGGGCAATGTTCAAGATTAAAGCACTTGGATAAGCATGAGATTTGACCACACCTCATCCAAGGCATGTGAAATTCAATTTTGTAATAGTATGAGATATTTGAGTTATTAACTATGTAGATTATTTTTATGAAATGGGGATGCCACAGGCCAACTGAGAGGTGGAAAATAAGACCCACTTCTGACTTTGGCACTTGGATGGAGCTTTATGGTCCATGAGTACTTGTATTGGCATGGGGTCGGGAGGTTTGCATCTGTATCCTAACTTCTATTGTGTAAGGGAATACTGGGTAAATGCATGTTGATGGGGAACTTTTAATTGCTTTGTCCTTGCTGGTTCCTTCTTCCTTCACTAAGCTCATGTGTGTTTGGGGGCTATTTGCTATCATTCCTCTGTGGAATAAGAATAAAATATGGCCTAAATAAATATGTGTGTGATCAGATCCTAACTTCCCCCTCCATGTGTTATAGCACTGAGATTTGGGACCTTCATAAAGATGTCTGAATGTGAGATCTTACCAGGAAATTTACCAGGAAATAAGGAATGACTTTTTATAAGGTGTGAATTAAGAGTCTAGAAGCATAAGAGGACTTCCTGAAGACCCCTGAGCAGACTGGATTCAGCCTAGCTCTTCAAATTTCAGAGATGTGAGTCACATTCTCAGTTAATATAATTCCTCATTTTTGGCTGCATTTTTATAGAATCCTTTTCTAGGAAAGACAAGAAGACAGACTCCTGAAGGAACAGGGTATGATTTACATGATACAAACTAGAGACTTCAAATATACATCAGGATTGGGGCGCCTGGGTGGCTCAGTGGGTTAAAGCCTCTGCCTTCAGCTCAGGTCGTGATCCCAGAATCCTGGGATCGAGCCCCGCATCGGGCTCTCTGCTCTGCAGGGAGCCTGCTTCCTCCTCTCTCTCTGCCTGCCTCTCTGCCTACTTGTGATCTCTGTCTGTCAAATAAATTAATAAAATCTTTAAAAAATATATACATCAGGATTTTTTTTATGAGCATAGATTTATATTATTATTATTATTATTATTATTATTATTATTATTTTATGTTAGCTACCATACAGTACATCATTAGTTTTTGATGTAATGTTCCAAGATTCAGGATTTTTTAAGCTGGTGCCTCCTATTAAAAGTGGTTTTTGGGGGCACCTGGGTGGCTCAGTGGGTTAAGGCCTCTGCCTTCGGCTCAGGTCATGATCCCGGGGTCCTGGGATCGAGCCCTGCGTCGGGCTCTCTGCTTGGCAGGGAGCCTGCTTCCCTTCCTCTCTCTCTGCCTGCCTCTCCGCCTGCTTGTGGTCTCTGTCTGTCAAATAAACAAGTGAAATCTTAAAAAAAAAATAAAAATAAAAATAAAAGTGGTTTTTGGTGGGGCGCCTGGGTGGCTCAGTGGGTTAAAGCCTCTGCCTTCAGCTCAGCTCATGATCTCAGGGTCCTGGGATCAAGCCCCACATCGGGCTCTCTGCTAAGCAGGGAGCCTGCTTCACCCCACTCTCTCTGCCTGCCTCTCTGCCTACTTGTGATCTCTCTCTCTCTGTCAAATAAATAAATAAATAAATAATCTTAAAAAAAGTGTTTTTCAAATCTGTCTGTAAAGCCTTTGTTGCTGAGTACAGAGCTTAGTAGCAATCAGTAGGGGAGGTAACAAAAGGGGGATACTGAGAGCACTGTGGACTATTCCTCATTCTAGAAGGAATCATCGGTACCACACTCTGGCTGGGACCTCCTCCATAGAGGGGAACAGATAAGGATTGGAATATAGCCTGACTTTCTCAGTGTGGTATTTTCACAAAGATAGAGAAAAAAATGAATCAAAGACAAGAGAGCTCAAAAGTAGATATGTGCATATAAAAACAATTTATAAGAAAGATCAATGGGGGAAAGACCGACTTTCCAATAAATGATTGAACATATTGAATAGCCATGGAGTGAAATAAAATTTGGTCTTTGATCTTGTATTATACACAAAATGATTTCCATATCCATTATACACCTAAAATTAAAAACAATTTAATACAGTAACTACAACCTAATTTAGGTAAATAATTTCATGACACTAAGGTAGGGTAAAATTTCTTAAATTAGATGTAGAAGAGAAAAAAAATATTCTCACAGAGTTGATGGAAAGACTTGAGATGGAATGAGTCATACTTGAGATCCTTCTTTTTTTTTTTTTTTCCTTTTCTTATAGGAGTTTAGCTGAGATTCGAAACTGGAACTTGGGACTCATAGTAGTGCCTATTTCTTGAGATGCGAAGATTGAATAAACTAATAATACATAAAGTATGTAGACTAAAACCAAGTCTATAAGCATGACTAAGTAAGTATTTGCTAATACTGAGAGCTTTTTCTAAGTAATTACAAAATTGACTTGTATCAAATGCAAGATGCATTATTACTGTGAATGTCACAAGGAAGGAATAAAACCAGTGCCAAACTATGGCACAAATATTTCTTTTCACTTAGAATTTTATCTTTTAATTATTGAAAAAATCTGTCTTTAACTTACATAGAAGTGGATATTTATCTTCTTTCACTTTTATGATTAGAAGAGATGAAAAATATAAGCTCTTAGCTGACAAAGGTATTTCTTAAATTTCTCCCACTCAGAGTCAAATTCCTCTGACTCACTTTTCAACTCATCTTGTCTGATTTTCCTCACATTATCATCAACTGTGCTAAGCAGGAGCTTTTTTTTTTTAAATTTCTTTTCAGCGTAACAGTATTCATTGTTTTTGCACCACACCCAGTGCTCCAAGCAGGATCTTGATGGATGCCATATTTCTTGAAAAAGTCTTAAACTTCTCTTTCTAAAATTATCTTCCAACCTGCTGACACTAAGTCTGCAAGTTTTGATGCAGTTAATATTCCCATAGGTGTCAATCAAAGTTTTTAGACCAAGTTTCATGCATGTGCACACAATGACAGCATCATTATGATTGCATTTCAGCCAATAGTGTTTGTACACTACCAATTCTACGTTGAATCTCTACTTGCAAGATATGTGTGTATGCTCTAGCATCAGTGCAATATACTATTTTTCCCTGTGATGGCCTATTTCTCAGTTTAAAATTATGGTGGCTCATCTGTTGCATTCTGGTCTATTACTGAGGAAACATACTTAAATTTTGTTTTATGTAAGTTGAACAATTCCATTTGCATTCTACCTGATTATTAGCAATTTGAGTTTTTTATTAACTACTGAAATTCCTAGGTTACATATGGAGAGATAATTTTCTAAACTGTGGCTCAATTAATCCACTGAGAAGAAAGATAAAAGTAGCCAAGATTTAGCTGAAGGTTTTTGCTGAAACAATAGTTTTCTAAAGACTTAGAAGAAGCTTTATCTTGAGAATTTCTATCCAAATCTTAGAAAAATGAGCAACCCTCTCTGTGAGTGGCAAATTTAATTCTTCGATCCATAACAATTGTATTTACATCTTTTTTTCTTTTTTTATTCCTCCTTCTAATCAGATGAATTGTGATCATAGACATCACTGTGTGATTTCTAAGCAATTAAGCAGATGTACTCTGGTCTTCATAATTTTATTTTTCTCAGCGTACTTGCTACTCTGACCAATTCTACTTTTGAAATTGAAATAGGCTTTGGTGTTAGTCCATCTAATTCATGATTTAGGATGTTCACGGAAATTGTACCCAGAATTTCGAGCTCCCGGAAGGCTGAATTAAATGAACAGCCAGTCCTGATGTCAAATATATGAGTCATGCATCCACTAGACCCCATAATTTGTTCAACCTAGAGTATCAAGATAGGATAATGGGTTCTTGCCTCATGATGTGTTCTGAGTCTTAAAAATGTTTGAAATGGCATTTTTCCGAGAATTCTGGTGGCCAGACCAGTCTCTGTGAAGTAAGGTCACAAGTGGCTTAATAGGTTGTGAGAAATGATATCATGCAGTCTATCAGAGTAGTTTTTGAGGATTTGGTGCTCAGCACTGTGTCATCTGTGCCTGTGGACATCATGTCAGTGCAATTCTATCTGTGTCTATCTCCTGTTTTACCTTAATTCTAAGCACTTAGGGCTCATTGATTTGTTCTTCTATTTGTCACTTCTGAGTTGGGTCACTCCTTGTCCAGATATAACTGTGACTTCCTTATGGTCTTCCACTCTGGCTTTTGGGTTTTTGTTTGTTTGGTTTTGATTTAGTGAAGAGTTTGGTGAAGAATGATGTTCACAGTATACATCATGATAGATTATAATTTGTACATTGAGATGAAGGAAGGGAGATTTGACAAGTCATTTAGCTGTTACAATAATTTGAAATAAAGCAAAATGAATGGGTTAACCCTCCATGTTTTAAGATGTGGAATTTAAATGAGCTTGTCCTTTCTTAAATAATAAAGTTTGAGCTTGGGAGAGAGGAAAGTTTATTGAATTTCAAATGCTTCAAATAGCAGTACCTAAATAGCAGCTATTTTGATCTCAGTAGTTGGATACAGGTCAGCTATAACTGTTACTCCAGGTCTCTAGGCCCCAGGTTCTAGTTTTCCCACTGAAGGCCTAAATGTGTAATGGAGAATATACCCCATGAGTATGGACATAAGTGTAAGAACTTTGATTTTGTAAATATTCATGAGACTATAGTATGTAGTCCCATGGCTTTCTAGACATGAATCCTCGAAAAAAATCTGGTGCTACCTGACGGGCATGCTGAAGTCTGTGAAAAGGGAGCTGTGTAAGGGATAAGCATATGATCTCTTCTGGGAGGATCTTTGTTTAGCCAGCACATTTGCACTTATCATTAAGCCTGTGTCCATTTCTTAGACACTGCTGAG
Organism: Mellivora capensis; assembly: GCA_004024625.1. Taxonomy (NCBI): domain Eukaryota; kingdom Metazoa; phylum Chordata; class Mammalia; order Carnivora; family Mustelidae; genus Mellivora; species Mellivora capensis. Next base: position 2,811 of record PISX010018761.1, on the reverse strand, counting down.
AGTATGTGGTATCATGCTTGTTCTTTTCTTTTCTTTCTTTTTTTAAAGATTTTATTTATTTATTTGACAGACAAATATCACAAGTAGGCAGAGAGGGAGGCAGAGAGAGGGGAAGGGAAACAGACTCCCTGCTGAGCAGAGAGTCTGATGTGGGGCTCAATCCCAGGACCCTGGGATCATGACCTGAGCTGAAGGCAAAGGCTTTAACCCACTGAGCCACCCAGGCACCCCTGCTTGTTATTTTCTTGTCATTTACTTTATTTTTTTTTCCTACCGGGTTTTCTCCATCTGTGTATATAATTATTCACTTCCCTTCTTCTGACAAATACCAGATATCTAAAGTTTCACTTTCAAGTGAATGTAAGCAGGGACTGCCTAAAACATCATGTTTATAAACTTTCTTTTTTTGCACCCAGATCACCTATTATCATGACCATAGCTATGTGGCTTTCATACTTCACAATGTCAAATAAATCCACTATATGAATGTCAAAAGACTATACAAACCCCATGAATTTGTGATGGAGTCTGCCAAATAGAAAGAGATTAACTATCACAGGTTTTTACAAGGGTTTGATGGTCTTTTGAAAACTTGAAGAAGGAAATCCTGTATCAAGAAAGCACTCTCCTGAATACATAAATGTGATTAATGTTTCCTGTCACTGACATTTCTCAGTGTTGTCTTCTAAAGTCCAAAAGCCATGTCTTAAAAATAAATAAATAAATAAATAAACAAAACAAAAACTACTAGTTACATTATTCAAATACACAGCCAGAGGATGTACAAAAGTGGGATATATGAGGCACAGGTGCCTATTTTTGAAGAAGTGGCTGCTGAGACTCGAGCTGTGACAGAGTAATGGTGGGCATTATGGAGAAAAAGAAAGATCCAGAGAGTCTCTGGAGCTTGAGGTGGTCCTTCTGAAGCAGGTGCACCTGTGTTAGAAATGGTAGGTGGAAAAGAGAAGCTGCTTTCCTGTTTTCTCCCCACAAGTCCATTTATCCTCTGAGCCCAAGAGTTTTGTTTTGTTTTACCTAGCTATTGTGTTTGTTTTGTTTTTTGGGGTTTTTAATCTGGTACCAAAATAAAACTTTTTATTTTATTTCTTTTTTTTTAAGATTTTATTTTTTTCACTGGATAGACAGAGACCACAAGTAGGCAAGAGAGGCAGGCAGGGAGAGAGAAGAGGAAGCAGGCTCTCCACGGAGTGGAGAGCCCGATGTGGGACTTGATCCCAGGACCCTGGGACCTTGACCCGAGCCGAAAGCAGAGGCTTTAACCCACTGAGCCACCCAGGTGCCCCAAAACTTTTTATTTTAAATTTCAACTTTATTTTTTTTCAGTGTTCCAAGATTCATTGTTTATGCATCACACCCAGTGCTCCATGCAATACATGCCCTCCTTAATACCCACCACTCCCCTCCCCTCCAAAACCCTTAGTTTGTTTCTCAGAGTCCACAGTCTCTCATGGTTCATCTCCCCCTCCGATTTCCCAACTCCCTTCTCCTCTCCTTCTCCAAATGTCCTCCATGTTATTCCTTATGATCCACAAGTAAGTGAAACCATATAATAATTGACTATCTCTGCATGACTTATTTCACTCAGCATAATCTCTTCCAGTCCTGTCCTGTTGATACAAAAGTTGGGTATTAATCCTTTCCGATGGAGGCATAATACTGCATTGTATATATATGGACCATATCTTTTTTATCCATTTGTCTGTTGAAGGGCATCATGGCTCTTTCCACAGTTTGGGGACTGTGGCCATTGCTGCTATGAACATTGGGGTACAGATGGCTCTTCTTTTCACTACATCTGTATATTTAGTGTAAAAAGCCAGTAGTGCAATTGCAGGGTCATAGGGTAGGTCTATTTTTAATCTTTTGAGGAGTCTCCACACTGTTTTCCAAAGTGGCTGCACCAACTTACATTCCCACCAACAGTGTAAGAGGGTTCCCCTTTCTCCACATCTTCTCCAACACTTGTTGTTTACTGTTTTGTTAATTTTGGCCATTCTACTGGTGCAAGGTGATAAGTTCTTGAAACCAGCAGGGCTTACTGTCTGGAGTTGTAAAGGTCAGTGGCCTTGGCTGGAAAAGAGCCAAGAGGATACTGTGTTGCTCCCAGAGAGAGGGCACTACCCAAGGGTAAACAACATGGAAACAATAATCTTAAGAATGTCTGGGAAAGACATTGGGAAGATTATTCACTCTTCTGTAAGCATGTACCCTGAAAGTCAGCATGCATGAAGACACCTGTTACCCAGGCACAAAGGAGCTGTCCAGTGCTATTTCCTCCTTCGCCTTCAGCATAAACAGTTCCACCTGCAGGAAGCCGTGCAGTGCTGACACTTGCTGCCTAACTTCCTTACACCAAGCTCCACTCTCCTCTATATGCTCTATCAAGACTATCCTCAGCCAAGCTAGACTCAGTCCCAGAGACATGGGGTCTTCCCCAAGGATACCAGCACAAACCCTGAACATGACACATCTCCCCACCAGAGCGTTCTACAGGGCCTCAGTTTTGCTGAAAGTAGTGTCAGAGCTAAATTCATAAGCAGATCAGGACACACTTAGTGAAAATTCACCATCTTCAGGTAGGGATCAAATATTGCCCACAGAAGGGAAGGAGAACCTTGGTAGACAAATGGCTTGAAGGATATAACAGAAAAAAAAATAACAGCAGTGTGCCTAGCTCACACCAGAGACACAAATACCATGACCTTTTCTTCATATGGCCATTATTTCCAGAAGCAGGAGGCCTAACTGGCTTTTTTTTTTTTCCCATGTCTGTATCTTTTTTTTTTTTTT
>PISX010018760.1:0-39818 GCA_004024625.1 Mellivora capensis | reverse complement strand
AAAATGTTGGTACACTTTTTCTTTCATGAACGATGTGTTGTTTGGAACAAAGGGTCCTATGTTGGCAATCTCCAAGACCCCCAGGTTTGATGATTCTCTAGCAGGTTTCTTAGGACTCAGCATAGAGTTGTATTCATGGCTGTGATTTATTACAGGGAAAATACACAAAGCAAAATCAGCAAAGGGAAAAGGCGCATGGTGCCAGGTCCAGAGGACAGCAGACAAGCTTCCAGGGTCTTCCCCCAGTAGAGTCTCACAGGATGCACTTAATTCTCCCAGCAACAGTTCGTGACATGTGTCAAGTGTTGCCAACCAGCAAAGCTCGTTAGAGACTCAGTTCCCAGGGTTTTCACTGGGGGCTCTTCGTAGAGGCACCTTATGTCTGGCAGGTACCCAAATTCCAGACTCCCAGAGAGAAAGCAAGTGTTCAGGGTAGACCCTATTGTTTGTACAAACAGCTTGGGCACAGTCTTATCAGTTAATGGTGGTGGGAACCCTCCCCAAGTCCAAGTTCTTAAAAACGGGCTGAGGGCCCACCATGTAAGCTGGCCTTTCAAATACAGCACACAGGCCTGCTGTGTTCACTCTCTTCTTCGAGGGACCTGTAAGGAAACGATGATGTAATAACAGATTCTTCTGACACCTGAATTCTGCTCTCACATTTTCTAGTTTGAGTGGAACTTTAACCTGGTCAAGTAAACAAAAAGCTACAGAGGGAAGAATTAAGTGCTCATGAGGGAGAAGCCTCAGATAGGAGTAATTGACCGGCAGTGTGGCAGAGGACTCGGGGGAGGTGGGGGGTTGTTTGACTTTGCGGGGCAGAGGGGAATGAAAACAGAGAGTGGTGATTGGTTCGAAAGAGCTGGCCGTTTTAATATTAGTAGACTTCTATAATGCTTGAGGTTTATATCTATTATTTAGGGTTTCTCAACCTTAGCAGTGTTGGTGATTTTGGACAGGATAAGTCTCCATCGGGGTGGGTGCGGGGGCTGTTCTGTGCATTATGGGATGTTCAGCAGCATCCCTTGACTCTGCCCCCAGCTGCCCACCCTACCACCTGCCCTAAACCACAGGTGATCAGAAATGTCTCCAGACCATGCCTGTTACCAGATGTCCTGTGCAAGAACCATGCTAACACACGACTTACAATAAATAAATTCATAAAGACCTTACCTTCATACATCTAGTTGGCTAATTAATATCTCACATTTACAGTATTTTTCATTTATAAAGTTCTTTTACGTGGTTCTGGCAACAACCTGCTGACTTTTATCCTCCTTATATAGATGATGTAAGGAGGTGCCAAGGTTAAGTCAGTTTGCAGAGCAAAGAAAGTACTACTACTGGTAGTAATGGTAATAATGATATTATTATTATCAATCATAGATATTTTATTAAATTCTTACTATGAGCCAAACATTGTTTGAAAGGCTTTACAAGAGTTAATTTTGGAATAAGCCTAAGAGGTGCAACCATTATATTGATTTTGCTGATGAAGACATTGAGCCCAGAGAGGTTATGAAAGCTGCCCAAAGGCACACAGCTAGAAGGTGGAAGATCCAGGTCCAAACCTGGGAAATTTAGCCTAAGTGCTCTTAGGGCCACTGGGCTCTGGATAAAAAGTGAGGTCCTGGATGCTCACATTCTTGAGCGTGTTCTTTCTCATAACCATGTCCATGGAGGTTACAGTTTGCTTACACTGCTTTTCTCAGCCTGACCAGCTCAGTGGTTTGCACATCACTCTTCCTCTGTTCAAATCAGCGAAATCTCACAGAGATTAAAAAAAAAATTGGAAGTCTCCTTTCTGTAACCTAACTGCTGTTTCAGATGTTGTCTTCTGTTATTCTCTTGATGCTTTCTCTTTTTATTCTGATTATAGCATTTCACGGGAATCTGGGTTTATTGCAGCTGGCAGCCTGGTTTGATACATACATTTCATCCAATTCTTGTGTACTTCAGCTAAGAGACTTCTATTTATGATGCTTCAACATCCCACAGTATTCTCCCAGATCTTTCGACCGGCTCCCAGTGTATGATATGCCGCATTTCCAGGAAATGTGTTAGTGTACCAACTCATCCACCTTTTATTTTGTATTATTATTATTTTTTTAAACCTTTTTCTTGGGTCTCTTTGAACATCCATTTCTTGTGCCTTAATGCCTTCTGTCTTAAATTCTGATCCCTAATACGGACAAGGAGAAAACACACCTCCTGTAGGCCTGGTGAAGAAATCTACCTTCATTAAGATTTCTATTCAAGACATTTATTTTTCAAAGACTTTCTATCACCATTTAAATACAGTATTTAGAAAGAGCTAGGATTAACTGAATGGTATCATCCATTAATTTGCAGGTGCTTTGCTTCTCTGTACCTATGATCCCATGAGGGACAACTGAGCCCTCAGTTTATTTCCGCATCTGGTTTTCTTTTTTTCTTCTTCTGTAAGTGTGGTGGTGGGTAGGGAAGAGTTGCGATGATGACTTAGAGCAGAATATTATTGGATTAGTGTAGACGGATGTGACTACATAGACACAGTGTTGAGAAATCTATTATATTACTCATAATCCCTAGTAGTTTCAGATATAAACTCCTTCTTTCTCCCAGCATTTATTATTTTGGTTATTAATATTAAATTGAGCTTTTTCTTCTAGGTCAAAATTTTAGATAATTTCTTCCCATTAGATACCTTTATTTTTTTTAAATTTGTATTTATGTATTTATTTTAGAGAGGGAGTGGGGGAGGGGCAGAGGAAGAGGGAGAGGGAGAAAGAGAATCTTAAGCTCGATCTCACAACCCTGAGTTCCTGACCTGAGACGAAATCAAGGGTTGAACGCTTAACCCACTGAGCCACCCAGGCGCCCCCTGTTATGCATCTTTAGACGAAGTTACAGGATGTATAAATGAACCCACCCTTACAGAATCATTACATTTCAGGGTTGGAAAAGAAGTGCAAAGTATTGCCATCTGTTTCTAGTCCTCCATGAAATTGTGTGGCCTGTTAGGTTCGCTTCTGTGGCCACCAGCTCGTCTTCTAAAAAACCCAAAGCAGCAAAAGCTTTTCAGTTTGTTTGCTTGTCTTCCAGTGCAGCCCTTGGCCCCTGAGAACTCAGCATGGTGTACCAGAAGCAGACTTAGAAAAGTGGTGTTTTATTTCTACGCATGTACTATTTAAGTTCAGAGCTGTCACCCTGTCTCACGGTCACATCAAATGAGAAGACTTAGATGATTTTTCAGGAAATGATACTTCAGGATGGGCAGTATGGGTGGTATGGGCGAGTGAAGTTTTGTCAGTATCCAAATAGAAACGATTTTTGCCTGGCATGGATGAACTTCTCGTGCCCATACAGAAGCTGTTACGGACGGTACCTACCCCACCCACGTTCACTTTGCCATCTTAGGATGCTGTTTAATTTAAAATTCTGCTTAGTTTTAAAATCATGTCTACTTAAAAAATTCTATTTACTTTTTAATTAACCAGAAATAAGCAGGATCAGGTTATCCCCCAATGTCTGGCCCCCAACAGGGTTAGCCTGTGGTACTGCAGGGTCTCAATGGGCTAAACCTCCTGAGAGTGTATTTTAATTACCACTTTCAAAGTAGCACTACTCCTGCTTTACATCGTGATCTGTTAATATCTATGAAGCTTACGCTAAGGTATGATGACAAAATTTAAATTAGCGTTGTAGATGCTCTAGGATGGCAGGATAATTATGTAAAGGTTTTCGAAGGAAAACCTTTGCATGTATGTGACCATCTATCACACAGCGTGGTGAAGCTTTACTGTGGCTTGACCGTGGGCTGTGGTCACATGGCTCACTCTTTTTTTTTTTTTAAATATTTATTTATTTGAGAGAGAGCGAGACAGAGAGCATGAGTGGATGGAGGGGCAGAGGGAAAGGGAGAAACAGACTCCCTGCTGAGCAGGAAGCCCGATGTGGGACTCGATCCCAGGACCCTGGGATCATGACCTGAGTGGAAGGCAGTTGCTTAACTGACTGAGCCATTGAGGTGCCCACACATGGTTCACTCTAATCTCCCTCTCTCTCCTACCTTTCTTCCTTCCACAAATATTTGTACATATTACTGAAGTCATATAATGAATCAGACTCTGGTAGGTGGTCAGTGTGCTCTGATGGGAGACAAGATGGCCAGCTCTCGCTGACACAGAACTTTCCTTGTTCTTCGAGACAGGACATGTCAGTAGGAGCATGCAGATGAATTTAAGAATTACAGCAGGAAGGAAAGTACCTTCCAGGGCCCACCAGGGAGGCCGGGAGGGCTTCCTGGAGAAAGTGACATCCGAGGCAAGGCCTGGCCGATGAAGAGGAGTCAACCAGAGAAGCGGGGTGTGCGGAGGGGTGGGTGTTCTGGGCCGGGAGAGCGGCCTGTGGAGGAAGAGGTGGGAAGGACAAGGGTGAGCTCCATGGGTGGAGCATGGCGAGTGAGCAGGACAACTGTAGAGGGCGATTTGGGGGCAAAGAGGCCTGGACTTTGTTCTCCGATCACTGGAAAGACATTGAACAGTCGTACTCGGAGGAGTAATGTAACCAGATTGGTATTTTAAAATGCTTGTTTTGGCAGTTTGGCTTGGAAGGGAAAGACTGGCAAGGGTTACAGTTACCTGAAAGGAAAATGTGGCCTATCGTGAAAAATGCAGTGGAGAGGGAAACATAAATATATCTGTGGTGTGTTTAGGAGATAAAATCAATAGACTTGGCGATTGATTGATTGAATGTGTGAGAAGGCATGATTATCCCCTGGTTTCTGGCTCAGGCAATGGGCATGAATAAATGCAAGAGTGAATAAGAGGGAGGACCTTGTCTTGGGGATGGGGTGGGGTATTGGACAGTTGAGTTTCAGACTGGTTGAGTTTATGGTGGGTGTGGAACATACACAAGTAGAAATGCCAGTGGATCTGGGGTCCAGGAGAGCCTGCTGGGCTACATTTGGGAGTAGTCGGCATGTATGCAGGGATTACCCACAGCTCCCTGATGTAGAGTGAGAAGAGAAGAAGCTGTGTTAGAACCCTGAATGGGGGTGGGCAGGGAGAGAGGAATCCACAGGAGACAGAGAAGGGGCAGCCAGGCCGAGAATGTGCGGTGACATAGAGACCAAGAGAGAGGACATTTCCGGATGGAGCAGCCGTCCAGCAGAGGAAGACAAAAAGATGTCTGTTGCATGTGTCCACAGGGAGTTACTACAGCTTGCCCAGAGAAACTTCTGGAAGCAGGAGCTAGAAGCCAGCATGCATGGTATTGAGGAGAGAGCTGGAGAGGAGATGAGCAGGGGCAGTGAGTTTAGGCCTCTTCAAAGGAGAGAAGAGAATCCAGCTCCGCGGGCTAGAATAGTGTGTGGTCGGAGGGAGAGGTAGTAAAGGTTAGGAGAGCCTTGAGCATGCTTGGGTGCTGATGGCAGGCAGTGAGTAGAGAAGCCGAGGTTGGAATTTGGGGAGGTAGTGGGGTGACGGATGACAGAGGGTCCTGAGAATGGAGAAGGGGAGGGGACCCCCCAGTAATGATCCAGACAGGGGGTCCAGCCACGTGGAGAGACACCTCTTTGCCCCGTGATGGGAGGGAAGGATAAAGCAACTGGTGCTAAATCATCGCTTTACAACACAATATTTTAATTATTTTTTTTAAAACATTTCTCCACAGACACTACCCCAAGCAGTCCTTCACTACCGTGGCGGATACACCTGAAAACCTTCGTCTGAAGCAGCAAAGCGAATTGCAGAGCCAGGTAACTTCTCGCACGCCTGTTTTTGTTCCGTCAGCCCTAACTAGTAGCCACGAGGCCACCCTTCTGAGATTTCACCCTTGTTCTGTTTCTGCCCGGTCCCCGGCCGGAGACCAAAGGCAGACCCAGGAGGGCCTCCCCGGAGAAAGCGCGGCACATCTGTTGAATTCCTGGGCTCAGATCGTCCTGACATTCCTGGTTCTGTTATTCACATGGGACTAGGGCAACTAAATGAGTTCTGGTCAGAGTAAGTGTTTCCCAACAATATTGATTTATTTGGTCCTAAATATTTAAAAACATTTTATAAATAGCTTTTCCACACCGCATATGTAGGGGAGAGAAGAGGTGTTAACTTGACCCAGTTGCAGTGCGTGTGGGGCTCACACCCTGTCTGTGTATCTCACACCAGCCACGAGCTTTGTTTTCATCCTGTCACTTTATTCATATTTCTTTCATATGTCACACTGACAGCATGAACAAAGATTAGAACACCACAGTTGGCTCCCACTCAACCATTTTGGATGCAAACTTGCCTTCAATATGGTGAAACACACTGGTGAAGACTAGGGATTTAAATGGCAGTATTTTCTGCAGGGACACCCCATGTCTTAAGAAACGCAGGGCGTTCTCTTTCAGAGAAGTTATCTTGCCTGCCACACTGTGGGAAGACGGTGAACAACTAGATTGCGGCCCTTTGGTCAACCGTGTAGGAAAACCCCGCCAAGGAGAGGGGAGGGAAGGCTGAGTCGTGGTCCCCCTTCTGCTGCTCATGGGTTGGGTCCTGGGGGCAACCACTCTGATTCTTTGTGCTTCTGGAAAGTGAGACCGTCTGTGTTATCTGGTCTACCTGTCTCGGGTGGCTGCAGGTATCAAATAGGTGGTGAGGCGTGAAAGCATTTTGAAAAATGAACAGATTATAGGACTATGAAGTCTTCTCATTTTTATTACGGTCCCTGAAAATCCTTGCTATGAAAAAAGGAGAATTGCAGACTCTGCAAAGGGAAGAGGAACCTGGCTAATAGGCTTTGAAAACGCCAGTTGTGGCTATTCTAAATGAGAGCCGTTAGCTCTCAGTTGTAGTGGATCTAATTATTCCTTTGCAAGCTTATGTGTTCACAAGGGACATTGTGGTTCCCCCCACCCTCTTTCTGGGGGTCTTGGGACCACTTCCCAATCCATTTAGTTGAAGGAAGTAGAACTCAAAGTAGAGTTTGCTGTCGGTTAACAACACCATGAAGACTTGGTTGGCAGTTAGTTATTGGTTTTGTAAAATGCTAATTCTTGTGTGCTAAGCCATTAGTTCAAAAAATTGAGTGCTGGCCAAGGAGAGGCAGTGTTGCAGAGCCGGCAAGAACACCCCTGCTCATTCACACCGTGGACGGTGCCAGGACTTGGCTCCAGCCTGTGCAGATCCAATATGCCTTTCTTCTCATCAAGTTAGGATTAATTAGATAATTCTGGAGAAGTACTTCGAGCACATTGGAAAACAGAACTAAATCAAGCAATCAAATATTTGTTTCCTGCCTATTACATGTCCTTGTTCTGTGTAAAAGAATTCATAATTAGTTAATCTTCCTTTCACCGAGCTCACAGGGTATGTGAGGAAACAGGACTAACATAACATTTTCTCTCCCTACACACCCAGAAGGCTATCTTTGATGTACAATAAAGATTCCAAAACGGAGGGATGAGTGTGGGTTGGGCTGGTTGGTGGCTCCTACTAGAGGTAGATTTGAGTCTTGAAGGTTGAGAAAGGATTGGAGTTAAACACTTGTCTCCTTCCTTGGAAGGCATACTGCTCCCTTTGGGTTCAATTAATGGTGACAGGTGGCTTGAGCTGGGCCCAGGAACAAGCATTTACTGTTTTCCTCCTGCATGCCTGACTCTGGAAATGCAAAAAGAAAAGGAACTCCCTGTTTTGCAAAAGGCTGATTTGATTCTATGTCACAGAGCAGCCTGTAAGCTTCAGAAGGTGCCGGTAGGCTGGCAGGACGGCACAAAGCCCTGTGGGGTCTCCAAGCAGTGGTCAGGTGAAGGCATTGGATTCTCCCCCAGATTTTGTTCCAATGTCATCTCTAGAAAGACTTACGGGACTTCTTCAGACAGATAGTTTGGGGAAATTCAACTCAATCCAAGAAACACATGCTGAACATGTACCATTACAATGAACTGTGCGGGACACTGGGGACATGAGGGCGGCATCATCGTCAGTGTCGCTATATTCTGGGCACAGAATTTTACATGTATTGTCCCATATAATCTCAAATGGCCCTGTGAGACACGTATTTATGATTATTATCCCTATTTTATTTTAAAAAGATTTTACTTATGTATTTAAGAGAGAGAGAAAGAGGGAGAGAGGGTGAGAGTGTGAGTCAGGCAGGGGAGTGGAAGACGGAGAAGCAGGCTCCCCACTGAGCAGAAAGCCCAACACGGGCTCCATCCCATGATCCTGAGATCACGACCTGAGCCCAGGGCAGATGCTTAACCGACTGAGCCACCCAGGCACCTGTGTTATCCCTTAGATGAAGAACTCAGCCTTCAGAGACTTTAGATAACTTGTCCTTGCCAACTTAGTAAGGAACTGAACTTGGAATAGAACCTACATCTGTGAAGCCCCATTACCCACACTCTTAATCAGTGCTCTGGTCCTTTTATTCAGAAGGCAACTGAAAAAGGAGATCCATAAACAAATAGTTGTAGCGCAAGGTTATAGTGCAGTGTATGCAAAGGTAGAATTTTGCATAAAGTACAAAAGTCACTCATAGGAAGAATTCCTTCTTCTCCTTCTCCTCCCATTATTAGCAGTGGTATTTTTCTGGGTAACAGATGAAAACAGTTCTGTAAGAGCATTTCTGCTTTTGCAAAGGCGTAGAGAGGTATCTACCCAAATGGTAATATTGATTAATGGCAGTTGATTTAATTTTAGCATTTTAAATAACCCGATCCTGTGGCAGAGTGTTTTGACATCAAGAAATCTGAACAGCCCAAAAGTTTTGGTGGAAAATTGACTATTAACATTTTATTTCCTTGTTTGTAATTATTCACGATACTAAGTAAGTCAAATCTGCTCCTAAGTTTGGAGATTCTGAAATCCTCTTTTAGCATTGTTTGGTTAACACTAGTTTTTTTTCTTTCAGTTCATTAGCTTACAAATGAGCCAAAATGAAGGAAAAACAAAAAACTAAATTGTGGTTTGACCTAAAAAGTTATTTATAGATACGCATTGTTAAGTTCTCTTTTTTCTTCCTTTATCTTTTTTTTTTTCCTGTCTTTTCGAGAGGGTTGTAAGCACTGCCAGAATTTTTTTTCCCCTAAGTGTTAAACCCTCTCAAGCTTTTTTGGGATTTATACTAGGTGCCAGATTGTCATAATAAAATGGTGAGAAATATTGGAAAATAAACAAGCAAACCATGAGTTAGTTTTTTCCAGCTGGTGTTAGGCAGTGGTTTCCAGGCATTCTCCCGCCTACAAACAACAGGTGCCCGCCCACTTGGCCAGCCACCAGCTGCAGTGGGACAGGGACTGGCTTGGCACCCGGCAGTGGCAGTTGAGCTGGGGGGGGGGGGGGGGGGGAAGAGGGGGAAGCACTTCATTGTCACTCACTCTTTATCACATATCACGGGATGGACGGCTTCAAAGAAATAGTAAATAGTGGTTTGGCACCCCCACCGGCCCACAGTAGCCCACTCTACAAGGAACAAAAGCAAACCTCTACTCCTAGTGGTGTTAGTAACATCAGGCTTCACCTGTGGGGCATCAGGCTGTCATTCCTACAAGCCTGGGGACTGGCATAATATCCTCTCCCTGTAGGAAAGTGAGCCTGGGGTTCCAAAGCCCTGCCTTATAAACTAAACTGGAATGGGGACTCTTTGTAGGTTGGGGAATCCCTAAAGCTTAAACAGTTGAGTGACATGAAAAGCCCCTTAGGAGAAACATTTTCTTGATGTATTATTTTAATATTATGCTGTTGCACACATTTCCTTTTTCAGGCTGTGTAGCATACTCTTTCTGGAAGAAAAGACACAGCTGTTTTGAGTGCCTGGATCAGGAGTCTGCAGATTTCTTAAAGCTGTGGAAAAGGTTCTTCAGTGGCGTGATGAGGAGAAGGCTCCATAGAAAGAGCACTAAGTGGGGCTGTTGAGGCTGGCACGAGGGGCAGCCAGACCCCTCTTCTCTCCCTGTCTGCCTGCTTCTTGACTCCCAGGGCCAGGGGGATGGGGGGTTGTCTCTCTCCAGAAACCCTGGCCCTCTGTAGGGCAGAGTTCTGCGAAATACTGCTCGAGGTGAGAACGAAATGTTAGCTGCATCCCCACTTAGTTGTTTATGTGATTGGCTTAGCTGTTTGCAATCATGCTGAAAATAATAGAGATTTTGGGCTCACTGTGTTCTTAAATGGAGTGTGTGCAAATTATGAGTGCTGATAAGATGAAAGATGGAAAATGATTATGGAGAGAATACAAATCATTCTGCAACCTTTGAGTCTTCATTTTGTAATCTGTGCTGATTCTTTTTTAATCTTCCGTGTCTCTGTGGAGGCATAAAACACATGGCTCCCAGGGAATACAATATAGGCTAGCAGGAAGGGTGAGAAGGGAATGTGGTGTTTTATAGGGAACATAATCGTTAGACGTCTTTGTTTGGGAAATGAAGACACGTGTTTAATAGAAACCTCTGGAAGCTCAAGGAGGTAGGGCGGTGGCATGCTCTCTCATTCTTCAGCTTGCCCTTGGCACCTTTCTGCACCTCCACATTCTGTGGATTCATTTCTGGAGGGTTCTTCTCTCAGTTATCTGCCATCTAAACATCTGGTAAGGTGTTAACTCCCTACCTAAAGCATGTTGCATTTTACTAGTGTGTCATGGAAGACTGACTTCCTTCAAAGCAGCAAAGCTCTGACTCGGGACTTGTTGAAGGACAGTGGGGGAGACACTTGGATAGCACCCTCTGGGTGCTTCAAGTCCCATCCCGATGGCCCCTGCCTAGCCATAAGTCTGACCTGCACATGTCACTTGCCACAGAGCACCAATCTGAGGCTACCCACTGGGGACACCGTAGTGAGCAAAACCCAGGTAAAGTCCTCTCCCTCTGGGGATTTGTGGTTTGGTCGGGGAGAGGATGGTAATAAAAAAATAATAAAGATAGGTAACATTGCAGCTGTGACAAGATCTGCAGAGAGAGAGAGGTGTATGTTCCAGTTATGTTTTAAAATGTTTTCAGGGAGTGGGAGGCCGGAGTACTTTTCTGCAGACAAATGCATAACGGGGTGTCAGTCGGGTCGGCTGCCCCCTGCCTGGCTGTGGATCCCATTTCTAAATGCCCACCAATTTCTTGGTTTCCCCTTCCTGAACTTAGCTGACTCTCCTTTGCATTTCCCTGAGTCCTCTTCCCACTCCTGTCTCATCTGACAACCTCAACCTTCTAAAACCATCTCTAGGTAGTTTTTGTTGGTAATTCTTGTATTCTTGGGCGAGAAGCCTTCCATATGTGCCTTTTTATTTTCTCTTTTCTTTGAATCCAATTTGGACAGCTTTGTAGTTCCCATCTTCTGATTTTGCACCATTCGGATCCTATGGCAACGCTTTTTACTTCCTGTAATAAGCACTTTCTTCTGCATGTGAGGGGGGAAGTTCATAGGGAGAAGCTTTGGTATATTTCTTCGCAGAGTTTCGAGGCTGCGAAAAAAATGAGAGATTATGTTTCCCATCTAGGAAGGGATGAATGTGAGCGAGAACTTCAAAGGAGAAATATTAATTCACTTAATGTGGCACATTTCTTCCAGGAAACGTAGCATGCTGTGCAGATGTCAACTCTAACCCTCACGATTTCCCACAAGTCAGATTGTTTTGCTCTCTTGCTTCTGGATAAAATGATGTAAGGGACAAACATGTCAGTCATGACAGACAGCAAAATAGCCAAGATGTTTTGATTTGCTGTGTCATGAAGGGGTTTTAGAGCTTTTCATCACAGGGGCCTGGCCTTCTGCCCCCCCTCTCCCAGCCTCCGGAAATGACCCATATTCTCTGCATCTGGTCCCGCAGTCCCAGCATGCTGGTTCTTTGGTGCCCTCCTGGCTCTTCTTGTCTCTCTTTCCACCATTCCCACAGAGGATGTGAGCCCCGTACTTTGGGTGGCCAGCCTACAACTTATTGGTCATTATTCTGTGGGCCAGAATCAGATGACTGGTCCTTCAAGGAGGCCTTTGAATATGTAGCTGATCCATTTTGTGGCTCTGGGATCATGACTATAAGAGAATATTTTAGCACTCTTAGATGATTGTGTCTTTCATCTTTTTCTTCCATAAATCATGTTCTGCCATAGCCCCTCACATTTATGGCTCTAGAGAAAGGTGAAGAGTGAGCCCCACTTTGGGAAGGATAAAGTATGGTCCCCATGGAAAGAGGACCGTCCATCCCCTTTTGGCCATGGTAGGTTGTAGGAAGAAGGCAGAAAAATCAGTCTGAAGCATGACCCCCCTTTCTCTTCTGGCTGAAGTTCCTGAAAGGGAAGATGGGAGGCATGGTAGGTAGATGGAGGGAGAACCAGAAGCACAGAAGACCACCCCACAAGACATACTTTTGACTTCTTCCCATGCGAACAGTGAGCCTCGACAGCATGGTGGGCAGGGAGAGAGACTGAATTCTGTTTCCTAGCTTCTCAGTGTCTCATGTGGCATGGAAGGTGATGGATGTCCCAGCACATCTTGCAGAAGGATGCTGAGGGCACTTGCTGGGGAGCTGCTGCTGTGGGAACAATGTGTCCCTGCAGCCAGGCGTAGCTTACGCAGGTTGGGAGAAGTCGTAAGATCTCAGCGAGGAGACACTGATTTGACAGGCGATACTGCCAGACTTTTTCTGAGGCAAGGGGAGAATACACCACGATGTCACCAGCCACAGCCTTCAGCAGTGGACGCTAGTGACCAGGCAGACAAGGAGATGCCACTGAGGCCAAAGTTAGAAGAGAGAAAAGAGTGAATGTGAACATGGATTCAAGACTTCCCTCTTCCTTTACTCTGAAGTCACACACTTCCTTCACTCTCTGCTCACACACACTCGCATGCCACACTGGAGCAGAGACAGGAAGCAGGAGGAAATTTGAATATACCTAAGTTATTTAAATCATTGAATGGATTTGCTTCAATGGCTGAGACTAAAGTTAGTTCCTTCTACTTTAGTGTGATGGGGACTTGTGAGGAATAGCAGAGCAGCTGTGGGAAATAGACACTTATTTTGCATCTTGAATACATTGTAACTAAATCCCTAACCTTTGGTTTTATTGGATAGATAGAGTTAGACTGGCCACCAAGAGATCTGGGTTCAAGACCTACTTCTGCCACTAAGTGTGACTTTGGGTACCATTGACCTTTGATCTTTGCAGGACATAAAATAATAGGTTGTACTAGTTGATTTTTAGAATTCCCTCCAGTTATAATGATCTTGACTGTAGTACAAAAATGTTCTGCAGTAACATATCAGGTTAGCAAAACTTGAGAGAACTTAAAGAAAAGGAATTGCTATTCTTTTTTTTGTCTGCCAAAATAATAATTGTCAGACCTTCTCTTTCATTTGACTATTCCTTTAAAAGCTTATTCCCCAGACTAATCTCAGATATTGGCTGAAGGTCATAGGTCTGAGACAGTTGATAGGCAAATCAGTTTCACATTGGGAGATACGTCTACTTTTGCACTAAACATGTTTAAAAATAGCAGAGGATAAAAGAAGACAAAAATAGCTACCATCATAATATCCATCCACTGATCACTAGTATCATCTTTAGTTCTATTTCTCACATTTTCTATGTAGAAGTAACGAGAATAGCTGTACATGTTAGTATACTTCTAGGAAGTGTCTTAGTTATTTTAGCTCACTTCCTTTATGCTTTCTTATTTTACATTGTTTTCTTGAATGGCTTTGATTGATTATGTGGTAGCTTTTGGACTTTAAAAGTTAGTGTTTTTTCCCTACAGTGTTATTTGTTTTTTATCACCTTGTCCTTTCTAGAAGCAATTTGTTCTGCTGAGTCTTACGATATTGTGTTGGTTCAAGCTGTTGCTCCAGGGTGAACGATGATGCTTGCTCAGTACAGAGAAGCTCATTTAAAGCAGTCCCATTTCATTCAATTAGTAGCTTCAAGAGATTGAATATTTCTCAATATTCTTAATCAATATATTTTCCTCTAATAATGTTCTTTTGAAGGAAGGTGCTGCTCTGAAATCATGGCTTTACCATGGAATCAGGCAACAGAGCCACATCTACAGTACTCTATTGGATTCAGAAAAGGCCTCTTGGGGCACCTGGGTGGCTCAGTGAGTTGGGCAGCTGCCTTCAGCTCAGGTCATGGTCCTGGGGTCCTGGGATCGAGTCCCACGTCAGGCTCCCTGCTCTGCAGGGAGTCTGCTTCTCCCTCTCCCTCTGCCCCTGCTTATACACGTGCTTTCTCTCTCTCTCAAATAAATAAAATCTTTAAAAAAAGAAAAAAGGACAGACCTCTCTATGGCAGCCAGCAGCACACAGCAGACTTCCTCCGGATGCCCAGTGTTCTGACTCTCTTAAATACATGTGTGTTTTTTTTTTTTTATCAAAAATTATTTGACTTAGTTATCATTTCACTTTATCTCAGAACTTTGCTTCTAGCTTCCACTGACTTCAGAAGGGCCACCCACTGGGATTCTGCAGGGGCCTTTTAAAGATGGAAATTGGCCTGCCGAATGCTGTGCAGAAGGAGGGTCTGTTGGCTTCATTCTTTTAAAAAGCTTCTATTTGGAAAAATCATTGTGTGGCATTCTCAAATGAGATCTCTACTTGGGCTTCTGAGAACACTGACAGTATTCTCTTAATGGAAGTGTGTCTCATCCCCAAATGTCTGAAGAGAATAATTTGAATTTCCCTCCCTACCTTCTCCCCTCCCTGCCTCTCTTTCCATTTTTGGTGACAATCAAGGGTCAAGATAATGGTAAGTCAGAAATTAAATGAACACAAATTTGCTCCTAACTAGCAGAGAGGTTCTGGCCTCCTTTTGATTGAGACGCTGAGTTTCCATGTATGTGGAATTGGTTTTCCTTCAAGGAGATCTAGAATCTGCAAATATCTATGAAGGGAAATCTAACAAGCATCTCCAGCTATAGATTTAGCTTCCCAGGCACACAGTACTTTTAGATATCAAACAACTAAATATACCAAGTTTCACATTCTTAAACTAAAGAAGTGAAGGAGAGTGAAGTCAAGGGTCCTAACTTATTTTTAAACAGTCAATATTAGAACCATTACATAGTCTTTTTTCTTTATCCCTAGAATAGCTCTAATGCTTTATAAATCATTAAAATTAAAACTAAAATAAATCTTAACTATGTTTCTGTTATTGCACAGAGAACATATACTTAATAAGTTTTCTGGGGATTGGATAATTGTTAAAGCCCTGAAACTTTTCATTCGAGAATATTTTACTCTTTAGGGGGATACCACTTAAAGTCTTAGATATATGTATTTACTATATATATATGTGTGTGTATGTATATATGTCTGTATATATATATAGAACTATATATATACATATGAAATGTGTATGTATATTGCATATATGCACACATTCATGTAACATGTATATATAATATACATGTATTTATATGAATGTATATACATATGTATATATATGCATATATATTCATACATATGTACACATATATAATAAAACTAACTTGGAAAGACAATGTTCAGGAAATAGTCTCTTTGAAATCCTGAAAGGCTGAAAAATCACGAGGTGTTTTTTCTTTGTTTGTTATCAGTGACTAAGTATGATTCACGGCCAGACGCTGAGATAGCCACACCACTGCCATCTTAGTTCCCATCACATAAATTAGCTTTGCGGTTCCTGTGTCTTTTAGTCATTCCATATGTTTTCTGAAAGATCAAAAGTGAAAAAGTCTAACAGAGGTAGTATTATTTCTGGACGTGAGGTAATGAGATCTTTTTCAAAATATGGCCTATTCAGAGGCCAGACCACTCATTCCAAGCAGAAACACAGTTCAAGCTTTCTCCGTTTTGTTCAGTAATTTGTTAATTATTCTGTTGGTAGTTTGTTAATTAACTTAATTTTTTAAAATATCAGTTTCATCTTTGTTGCTTGTTTTAGATGTTTTTTTTTTAAAGATTTTATTTATTTTATTTGACAGACAGAGGTCACAAGTAGGCAGAGAGGCAGGCAGAGAGAGAGAGAGAGAGAGAGAGAGAGGAGGAAGCAGGCTCCCTGCCGAGCAGAGAGCCCGACTCGGGGCTCGATCCCAGGACCCTGGGATCATGACCTGAGCCGAAGGCAGAGGCTTTAACCCGCTGAGCCACCCAGGAGCCCCTTGTTTTAGACGTTAAACTAGAGGCCAGAGATTTATTAATTCAGTGGTTATTATTTAATAACCATGCTAAGCAACTGCCAGGATTATATTTACTATTTGATGATAAGGGTGATAATGCATGAAATGAAGTAGGAACAATACAAAGTAATTTCATGAAAATCAGGAGCTCATGAGAATGAAGAATAAGGGGCACCTGGGTGGTGCACTTGATTGAATGTCTGAGTCTTGGTTTTGGCTCAGGTCTTGATCTCTGGGTTGTGAGACTGAACCCCAAATCGGGCTCCATGCTCAGTTTGGAGTCTGCTTAAGATTCTCTGTCTCCCTCTGCCTCTCCCCCCTCAAAAAAACAAATAAAAATCTTTAAACAAAAGAATGAAGAATTAGATACTTCCTTGAAGGGTAGACAGACAAAAATGCCTTTCTAATTCTTTTTTTGCCATTAACCACAAATCAAGAAAAATCATGGTATTCTTGATTTTCAAACTTTACTAGCAAAGAAATCTCACTTAAGGACTTAGCCACATTTCCTGTAATTTAATTTCATATAAAGCTGCTTCAGTTACTTACTGGTTTAATATATGCTTACTGAATACCTCCTTTGGTCAGACACTGCTTGCCTTCTAGGTGAGGGGGTGTGGAGACAAGCCAGCCCCAGTCGGGGAAGAGAAGTGACCAAGGAAAGACACAGCTCCTGGCTTACAGGGGTTTGTTGCATCTCCTCAAAAGATCTTCTCCCAAATTCAGTAAACTGTTATGTTTTTCTGTATCCCATTTAGCTTTCTCCTCTCACTATACTGAAATGTTTACTCCTTCTTTGAAAGGAAGCCCAGAATATCTCTCCCTTACATGGATCAAATACCAACTGCTCTGAGAAACAATATATCAGAAAAGAAATGACCTTTTATCTGGTTTTGGAAATAGTTCTCTCTGTTTTTTATTTTATAACATCCATATCCCCCCCCCCCCACCTTTTTAAGCACCCATGTCCTTTTGTAAACTATTTGTAGAGCTTACTTCTTAAAATAATATGGATGAAAAAAGTTTTTGATTACTTTATGGACACTGGAAAACTTCTCTAATAAAATTCACTTTTTTTGGTTGTCATCGAGAGAATTAAATCATGTCACCAGCAACACCCAGACCTCTTGTTATCCTCCAGACTCCAGAGGAGAGACTCCCAACCCCTTTTGGGTCAGGGGCCCCTTTGGAAATTTGATGAAAGCCACTGAAGTTCTCTTTTGAAAAAGGTACACAAGCAAAGATATGCCAACTTTAGAATATAATTGCAGGGAGTTCATGGGAGAGTGAGGGCCCTTGGAGTCCCAAGCTTGTGGGGGAGTGGCCAGATTGGCCAATGGGAGGAAGAGGACTGGATGAGCTTAGTAGTTCAACAGAGTCTAGAGTATTTGTCCCAGAAAGATTATGGATTCTCTGCCTTCTAAGAACGATTTTATTTTATCTTGATTAAAACAGTAGCCATTGGGGGCACCTGGGTGGCTCAGTGGGTTAAACCTCTGCCTTCAGCTATGAGGTTATGATTTCAGCGTCCTGGGATCAAGCCCTGCATTAGGCTCTCTGCTCAGCAGGGAGCTTGCTTCTCTCTCTCTCTCTCTGCCTGCCTCTCTGCCTACTTGTGCTCTCTCTCTGTCAAATAAATAAATAAAATCTTAAAAAAATAAAATAGTAACTATTTTGGAAATGTGAAACGTCACTGACTTAAAAAAAAGCTATCTAATAATTAGATAAGTGCTAAAATTTAAAAATACATGTATTCTTTTTTTTTTCCATTGCTTTTTCCCCCTAAATTAACATATATTGTATTATTTGCCCCAGGGGTACAGGTCTGTGAATCATCAGGCTTACACATTTCACAACACTTACCATAGCACATACCCTCCCCAATGTGCATAACCCAGCCTCCCTTTCCACACCCTCTCTCCCCCCAGCAACTCTCAGTTTCTTTTGTGAGATTAAGAGTCTCTTAGAGTTTGTCTCCCTCCTGATCCCATCTTGTTTCATTTTTTCCCTCCCTATACCCCATGACCCCCCATCCTGCCTCTCAGATTCCTCATATCAGAAAGATCATATGAGAATTGTATTTCTCTGATTGACTTATTTTGCTCAACATAATACCCTCTAGTTCCATCCATGTCATTGAAAATGGCAAGATTTCATTTTTTGATGGCTGCATAGTATTTATACATACATATATATATATATATATGTATATGTACATATATATATATATATGCCACTTCTTCTTTATCCATTCATCTGTTGATGGACATCTGGGATCTTTACATAGTTTGGCTATTTTGGATATTGCTGCTATAAACATTTGGTTGCACGTGCCCCTTCAGATCAGAACATTTGTATCTTTAGGGTAAATACCCAGTAGTGCGATTCCTGGGTTGTAGGGTAGCTCTATTTTCAACTTTCTGAGGAACCTCCATGCTGTTTTCCAGAGTGGTTGCACCAGCTTGCATTCCCACCAACAGTGTAGGAGGGTTCCCCTTTCTCCGCATCCTCACCAGCATCTGTCATTTCCTGACTTGTTAATTTTAGCTATTCTGACTGGTGTGAGGTGATATCTCATTGTGGTTTTGATTTGTATTTCCCTGATGCCAAGTGATGTGGAGCACTTTTTGATGTGTGTGTCGGCCATCTGGATGTCTTCTTTGCAGAAATGTCTGTTCATGTCCTCTGCCCATTTCTTGATTGGATTATTTGTTCTTTGGTTGTTGAGTTTGATAAGTTCTTTATAGATTTTGGACACTAGCCCTTTATCTGATATGTCATTTGCAAATATCTTCTCCCATTCTGTCAGTGGTCCTTTGGTTTTGTTGACTGTTTCCTTTGCTGTGCAAAAGCTTTTGATCTTGATGAAGTCCCAATAGTTCATTTTTGTCCTTGCTTCCCTGGCCTTTGGCAGTGTTTCTATGAAGAAGTTGCTGTGGCTGAGGTCGAAGAGGTTGCTGTCTGTGTTCTCTTCAAGGATTTTGGTGGATACCTGTGTCACATTGAGGTCTTTTATCCATTTGGAGTCTATTTTTGTGTGTGGTGTAAGGAAATGGTCCAGTTTCATTCTTCTGCATGTGGCTGTCCAATTTTCCCAACACCATTTGTTGAAGATACTTTTTTCCCATTGGACATTCTTTCCTGCTCTGTTGAAGATTAGTTGACCATAGAGTTGAGGGTCTGTATCTGGGCTCCCTATTCTGTTCTATTGATCTGTGTATCTGTTTTTGTGCCAGTACCATACTGTCTTGATGATAACAGCTTTGTAATAGAGCTTGAAGTCTGAAATTGTGATGCCGCCACCTTTGGTTTTCTTTTTCATCATTCCTTTGGCTATTTGAGGTCTTTCTGGTTCCATACAAATTTTAGGATTATTTGTTCCATTTTTTTGAAAAAAAAAATTGATGGTATTTTGACAGGGATTGCATTAAATGTGTAGATTGCTTTAGGTAGCATAGACATTTTCACAATATTTGTTCTTCCAATCCATGAGTATGGAACATTTTTCCATTTCTTTGTGTCTTCCTCAATTTCTTTCATGAGTACTTTATAGTTCTCTTCCATGAATTTTAAAGAATTCTTAGTTAATTTCCTGATTGACCCATTCATTCTTTAGTAAGATGCTCCATGTATTTGAGGTCTTTCCAACTTTCCTCTTGTGATTGAGTTCTAGCTTCAGAGCATTATGGTCTAAAAATATGCAGGGAATGATCCCAGTCTTTTGATACCAGTGGAAACCTGATTTGTGACCCAGGATGTGATCTGTTCTGGAGAATGTTCCATGTGCACTAGAGAAGAATGTGTATTCTATTGTTTTTGGGATGGAATGTTCTGAATATATCTGTGATGTCCATCTGCTCCAGTGTGTCATTTAAGGCCTTACTTCCTTGTTGATCTTTTGCTTAGATGATCTGTCCATTTCAGTGAGGGGGCTATTAAAATCCCCTACTATTACTGTTTTATTGTTGGTTTATTTCTTTGATTTTGTTATTAATTGGTTTATATAGTTGACTGCTCCCGTGTTAGGGGCATAAATATTTAAAATTGTTAGGTTTTCTTGTTGGTCAGATCCTTTGAGTATGTTATAGTGTCCTTTCTCATCTCTTATTATAATCTTTGGCTTAAAATCTAATTTATCTGATATAAGAATTGCCATTCTAGCTTCCTTTTGATGTCCATTAGCATGGTAAATTGTTTTCTACCCCCTCACTTTAAATCTAGAGGGGTCTTTGCGTCTAAAATGAGTTTCTTGTAGATGGCATATTGATGGATTTTGTTTTTTTACCCATTCTGATACCCTGTGTCTTTTGATTGGGGGCATTTAGCCCATTTACATTCAGGGTAACTATTGAAAGATATGAATTTAATGCCATTGTATTGCCTGTAAGGTGACTGTTACTGTATATTGTCTCTGTTCCTTTCTGGTCTGTTACTTTTAGGCTCTCTCTTTGCTTAGAGGACCCCTTTCAATATTTCCTGCCGGGCTGGTTTGGTGTTTACAAATTCTTTTAGTTTTTGTTTGTCCTGGAAGATTTTTATCTCTGCTTCCATTTTCAATGACAACCTATCTGGATATAGTATTCTTGGCTGCATGTTTTTCTCGTTTAGTGCTCTGAATATATCATGCCAGTTTTTTCTGGCCTGCCAGGTCTCTGTGGATAAGTCTGCTGCCAATGTAATATTTTTACCATTGTATGTTACGAACATCTTGTCCCAAGCTGTTTTCAGGATTTTCTTTTTGTTTCTGAGACTTGTGAGTTTTACTATTAGATGATGGGTTGTGGACTTATTTTTATTGATTTTGGGGTTCTCTGTGACTCCTGGATTTTGATGCTTGTTTCCTTTGCCAAATTAGGGAAATTCTCATAACTTGCTCCAATATACCTTCTGCCCCCTCTCTCCTTCTTCTTCTTCTGGAATCCCAATTATTCTAATATTGTTTTGTCTTATGGTATCATTTATCTCTTAAATTCATGGTTCAGCAGTTGTTTCTCTTTCTCTCAGCTTCTTTATTCTCCATCATTTTGTCTTCTATATCACTAATTCTCTCTTCTGCCTCATTTATCCTTCCAGTAAGAGCCTCCATTTTTTATTGCACCTCATTAATAGCTTTTTTAAAATTTCAGCTTGGTTAGATTTTAGTTCTTTTATTTCACCAGGAAAGGGATTTTATTTCTCCAGAAAGGGATTCTCTAATATCTTCCATGCTTTTTTGAACCCAGCAAACGCCTTGATAATTGTCATTCTGAACTCTAGTTTTGACATATTACTAATGTCCATATTGATTAGGTCCCTAGCTATTGGTACTGCCTCTTGTTCTTTTTTTTGTGTGTGTGTGTGTGGTAGGTTTTTCCACCGTATCATCTTATCCAGATAAGAATAATTGAATGAGAGAATAAAATACTAAAAGGGTGGCAAAGACCCCAGAAAAATATACACTAACCAAATCAGAAGAGATATGAAACCAGTGGGAGAAGAAAGGGGAAAAAAAAGAAAAAAAAACATTACATTAGACTGGTGAATAAAACAGAGCCACACACTTGCTTTTGGGTCTATTTTGGTCTGTTAGAAGAAACTACCTCCCAAAATTTTAAAGAAAAACTTACATATACACAAAAATAAGGTAAACATGATGAAGGGATGAAATATGACTGTAAAGATGAAAACTAAAAAAGAATCTAAAAAAGGAATTGATAAGAAGTTGGTTGAAAAAGGGAAAAAAGAGGAAAGAGCATAATTAGGCTAGAGACTAGAACAAAGCCATGTGCTAGATTTAGGGTATATTTTGATCTATTAGAAGAAATTGTATCCCAAAATTTTAAGGAAAAAAAACCCTATATGTATACAAAAAATAAGGTTAAATACAATGAAGGGATAAAATATGACTATAACAATGAAAATTTAAAAAGATTTTTAAAAAGGTATTGATAAGATAAAATAGTTAAAAAACATTAAAATAGAAAAGAGGAAAAATTAAAAAATAGAATAAGAAAAAAATTAAATTAAAAAAGTTTAATTTCAAATGATTAAAGGATCATCAGAAAAAAGGCATGAATTCCATGTGTTGCTTTCCCTTAGCTCTGGAGTTCCACAGTTCTCATTGATTGGTGAACTTGGTCTTGTCTGGATGTTCTTGCTGATCTGGGGGAGGGGCCTGCTCCCATGATTCTCATATGTCTTTGCCTGAGATGGAATTGCATGGTCCTTGCCAGGGGCCAAGCTAAGTAATCTGCTGGATTTTGGTCTCAGTAGCTTTTGTTCCCTGAACGTTTTCCATACAGCTTAGGAGGTTGGGAATGAAAATGGCAGACCCCCAATCTCTGGCCCCATAGGAAGCAAGAGCTCAGGGCCCCACTGCTCACTGTGCCTTCAGAGAAAAGCAGTCAATCCCTCCCATCTCCCAGGTCCCCAGCTGCTCACCTGGCCTGTGACAGAGTGTTTCTGTCTCTGGCGCATGGCCCCATTTGGAGTCTCCAAATTGAGCAGATTCCTGCAGTGTCTTCCCGTGCTGCTCCTTCCAGAGGAGGAAGGAGGGGTCTCTCTGGATCTCCCACTTGTGGGGTCCCTGCTTAAACAGCAGTGTCCTGACTGTACCTCGGATCACGGTTTAAGATAACCCTGAGCTGAGATCCCACTGCTCAGCACTGTGTCTACAGCCAGCTTCTCCTCTCTGATACCTGGAGGCTCTGCCCCATTCAGGCACCCCTGGTCTTTCTGTGACCCTGCGGGTCCTGAGACCACACTGTCCCCGCAAGGACTCCACCCCCGCTTGTCCTCTGGAGTGGCATCTCTCAGTGGAGCAGACTTCTAAAAGTTCTGATTTTTGCTCCATTGCTCTACCACTTGCTGGGAGCCTGCCCCTCCCCCTGTGGTCTCTCTTCCTGCCTATCACCATGGATTCACTTCTCCGCACGTCCTGCCTTCTGGAAAGTGATCATTTTTCTATTCCTAGAATTGCTGCTTTTCTTCTCTGCTATCTCCTGTTGAGCTTGTTGGTCTTCAGAAAGTTTGATGACTATCTAGCTGAACTCCTGGGACCTGAGAATATTTAAGTCTCCTCCATCATCTTGCTCCTCCCTCCAAAAATACATATATTCTTTAATCCAGTAGTTCTATTCTTGGGAATTTCTGTTGTATGAACAAAACCATCAGCATAAGAGGCATATGTAGAAGGATCTCTAGGACAGCTTTGTTGGTAGTAGCAAAAACCAGGAAGCAGAGTGAAAGCCCATCAACAAGGTAATATTAGAATAAATTATGATAATCCATACCCTAGAATATCATGCAGCCATTAAATGAGTGAAATGTGGTAGATCAGATTCCTTGTAGGGATGTCCATGTGGTATTATTCAATAAGAAATACAGAGAGAGAAAGGTGTATAAATTCTAAAACTTTCCCTGTGTGCATGTGTTTGCATAGCTATGTCTGTATTTGCATATGTCTGATGGAGATGATATGTGTAGGGAGAAAAATATGGACTAATACATACTAGCTATTAAAACTGGTTGAGCCAAACAAAGAGTAAAAGAAGGTATATAAATATAATTGTACATATGTATATACATACATGTGGGTAGATGTAAAAAGAAATAAAATAATGATTTAGAGGCATATTTGCTCATATGCATTTGACAGTACTGTCTTTGACTTCTTTCACCGCCAGTGACACTAGAGCTTTTCTGTTCAGTTTGGAGGGGACTTACTTGGCCCATCTGGCCCACTTGGGATCTCTCTGCTAACTTATTAGATGAATTTCCCATGATTTACTGCTCTAAGTTTATTTGGTTTTTAACAATTGCTTATTGGATGTCGATTTTATGTGTAGACTAGGTTTTGTGGTGGGGAGTACTCAGAGAACTAATCCATTTGCATGTGTGTTTATGTGCACACATGTGTATGTGTGTATGTATGTGCATGTGTTTAGGTGTGTGTAACTGTGCATGTGTATATGGCTTTAGGTGTGTGTATACATGCATGTGTATATGTGAGTGTGTATGTGTGTGTACATGTGTGTAGATGTGTATAGGTATGTGTACATGTTTGTGTTGGGGTGTATATGTATGTGTATGCGTGTGTGTAGGTATATGCATGTTTCTGAGTGTGTAGGTGTGTATATGTGTATGTTTGTGCACATGCATATGTGTGTGAGCATGCGTGTATGTGTGTATGCGTGTGTTGTGTGTGTGTATGTGTGTGTGTGTGTGTGTGTACAAATCAGGGACTGTTTGCAGCTGCACTTAAGCTTCCCCCCTTTTGTCTGTTATGTCTGTTTACTTGGCTGTGGGTGTGTCATATGGAGAGCACAGGTGCTGCTCTCATGTTGACAAGAACTTATGAATTTTTTGGGGTGAGATCTTGATTTTCTAGCTTTTGCGTGATTAAATATCTTATTGTCTTGATTGTCCAGCTTTTCTTCAGAAATGCCCAAAGACTTCAAGGATAGTACTGAGAAGATTTTAGAGGAAAAAAAGTGTGTGAGGTTCTTCCTGTATGTCAGTATTTCTCAAAATTGGGGTTTCCTGTGTCACAGTTAACTGGGGAGCATGTGGAAGGTGCTCGCTTGTGGGCCTGACCCCAGGCCCACCCGGAGGGAGTCCAGAAATCTGCAGTTACGATGTGCCCTTGTCATTCCTAGACAGGTGAAGTCTGAGAGCTAGTTATGTCAAATTTTGTTTCAAATAATGAGGCCTTCTGGTATTTTTTTTAAAAGAGTTTATTTATGTATTTGACAGACAGAGATCACAAGTAGGCAGAGAGGCAGGCAGAGAGAGAGGAAGGGAAGCAGGCTCCCTGCTGAGCAGAGAGCCCAATGCGGGACTCGATCCCAGGACCCTGAGATCATGACCTGAGCCGAAGGTAGAGGCTTAACCCACTGAGCCACCCAGGCGCCCAGCAATGTCTTCATTTTAGAAGAGATTTTATTACGAGAAAACTTGTTACTACCGAACACGCACAATTTCTTTTGGACTGTAAGGAAATCAGTGTAGGTCCGAAAGGGACAAAAATGGTTTGAAGAATCAACAATCTGAGGGTTCAATTAAAATGTTTTTAATGTAACAGAGTAAGTACATCCATACATATAATAGAAAATTTCGGGTTATGATGTATTTTGTTGTTTGGAGCTATAGAAATAAAATTGGAATGCACACGATGTGAAAGTTTTTTGGGAATTCTTGATTCTTTGGACAATTTTTGGTTTATTTATAAACATTCCTAATAGAGACAAAACCTGAAAATGTTCTTTAAGATATCTGAGATTTATCCCCTTTCCCACATTTTCCCCCAATCATTTTATCTGAAATGTGCAAATAATTGAAAGGAAGGTTAGTAGTTCACATGATAAGAACTACGTAACTAGGGCGGCTGGGTGGCTCAGTGGGTTAAGCCTCTGCCTTCGGCTCAGGTCATGATCTCAGGGTCCTGGGATCGAGTCCCGCATTGGGCTTTCTACTCAGCAGGGAGCCTGCTTCCCCCTCTCTCTCTGCCTGCCTCTCTGCCTACTTGTGATCTGTCTCTGTCTGTCAAATAAATAAATAAATAAAAATCTTAAAAAAAAAACACTACATAACCATTTTTCCCATTGTTCATGTGATTGTACCTGTGTAGACAACCCCTTTCATATGATTCGGATTAGATAAGCCCTGTCTGAGAAGCTTTTATCTCCACAGCAGGATATGTACACCCCAAGTTGATGCAGGAAACCCATGACATCATCCCTCAATCAATAATCATCGATTGGATAGAGTTGGTGTCAGACTGGTATATTAGATTCCATGAGGGATACGGAAGGAAGAGTCAGAGTTTCTGTCTTTGAAGAATAATCTGGTTCAGCAAGTAGTTCAAATGTGCATGTTATCACATGGTACTGTAACAAAAGACCCTTTCAACAAATACTAGGGAAACCACCACCGGAGGAATGATTGTGGGACAGGGTGCTGAGCAGTGAGGACATGAGTGGGGAGAGAGGCCGCTGAACAGCAAGATAGGAGGTAGGCAGGAACACAGTCCCAGGGCTGGTCCCATCCAAAAAGTGCCAGCAGGACTGTGTGGGAGGTCAGTCCAGAGAGCCGGGTCGGAAACACCTGATTAATTGACTTGTAAATCTTTAATTCTCTGGGGATTTATGATTTTAGAAATTCATTTGTAGCAGAAAATACAAAGATCATTGAATAGATATTTGACAAGGTAAGTCTTCTATAGTTCAAGCTTTCACACGGTAGGTGGGAACTAAGTGCTAGATGACTAATTTCTGGTGTTTATCCGCAATTCTAGAAGACATTTTTTTTTTCCCCCTGCATGGGACACAAAATTCTGCTACAGTTATTTGTGGATAATTTTTTATGACTCACATTAGTGAGACTCTTGTAAATTAATACTTAAAAGAACAATGTTTCATCCACATTAAAAACACCTCCCTCTTTCCCACCTCAGAGATATTTTCCTCTTGTCTAAGAAGTACCTACTTCTTTTTAGAGGTTGGCATTTATATAGAGCTAGTACTTTTTTCCCTCTGGAAAGGAAAAAAAGAAACAGAAAAACCCACTAACCAAACAAATCACCTGATTACTACCTACAGAGAAAAAAGCTGGCTTTCTTTTTCTCATGTGTGTTTTTTGGATCAATCCTTAGATGAGAAATGGTTGTGTTAGAAATATAGAGAGCTGTTTGGATATTTGGTGTAGTGGGTGTAGGGAATGGGTACATTAAATTGCTGTCTAACAGAACAAGGGAGCCGGTTTGTATTTTCTGTTGGGAAACCAAACATATGACTATTAAAAAGAAACAAAAAGACTTAGTTTTGAAGGAGAGTGTTGACTTGCCAAGGAACATTAAGCTTCTACTGCCTGCTCACCCATGAAGTGGGAAGTCAGTCACCTCCTAATTACTGACACCTGGGCTTTACCAATAGTCATATTATTTTTTCTGAGTTTTTATTTCCCTGGAGTATCTGTGATAATGCACTGTTGCCATGTATTACCTTGCAAATCATTTATTTTGGTAGACCATGAAATGATGTCTACCTTGCAACGTGAAAAGACCCAGTGAGTTCCTTGTCTATGTGCCATGGGCCGCACTCCAACGCCTTACCTGCCGGTCGTCCTCCTGTACCAAGTCCTGATTCTCCCCGTGGAAGGTGGCAGCCAGGCAGTGCCAGCTGGCTGGCCTGGGAGGGGTAGGACCCCGTGTCCAGGTCTGACAATAGATGAGCTTTTTCCTGACAACCTTTGTCTCCCTGACACCTTGCCTGCTACTTGCTGGAGAGAAAGTGGGCTTTCTAGAAGCTTTGCTGGCTATCCACCTTTCCGCTGTGCGTCCTGCCCTCATCCTCTGCCCTTGGCTCCCAACGTGGACATTCATGACCTTCTGACCACTGCCTTCCTTCTCTGCTTTCATTGTGCTTGGTTTCCCTTCAGCATATCATCTTTATTCCAGATCTTTGTCAGTCTCCCCAGTGGCAGAGCACCCAGAAAGAGTAGAGATAAATGTTATTAGGTGTCCTCTGCTCCATGTGAAACTTTTGCTGACTTACATCCATTTCAGGACAAGACTTTCTTGTTTCAGAGTTTTTCTTTCTGTTGGCAATACTTATTTAAACCTTCCATCTCTAAATGTGTTCGGAGTGTAGATTAAAAAAAAAAAAGATTTATTTATTAGAGAGAGAGAGAGAGAGAGAGAGAGAGAGGGCGAACATGCATGGCAGGAGAGGCCAGAAGGAGAAGCTTCAAGCAGACTCCCTGCTGAGCACAGAGCCTGATGCAGGGCTCGATCTCACCACCCTGAGTTCATGACCTGAGCTGAAACCGAGAGTTGGATGTTTAACCGACTGAGCCACCCAGGCGCCCTCAGAGTTTAGATTTAAACAGCTTCTAAGCCCACCTGATTTTTTTAAATGTAGATATTTCATTCTCTCCTTTGCAAGTGCTGGTTTCCCCTTCAGTCCTTAATGTGGGAATGGCCTCTTTTTCTGCAGAGACTTCTGTTGTCAGTGGGAGGTCTGGCAT
Source organism: Mellivora capensis (assembly GCA_004024625.1). NCBI lineage: Eukaryota > Metazoa > Chordata > Mammalia > Carnivora > Mustelidae > Mellivora > Mellivora capensis. The sequence continues at coordinate 11,715 of PISX010018760.1, read as the reverse complement.
CTGTGACCCTGTGTAGACAGGGAAGATGACAGGCTCTGTTTGGGCCAGGACAAGTCTCTTTTGCCTGAGAACACAAGTAAAACCAGCATCATCCCACAGTGCGGCATTGGGCACTCAGCTAAACCACCCACTTCAGCGGTTGCTAAGGGCCCCTCGCGTGGCTTGTTCACGTGGGTCATGCTAAACCAGCCCTTCACAGTGGAAGATAATATATGCATCGTGATGGCCACAGTCTCCTTTGGCCCCATCTACTAGCCCTTCCCCTGGCCCTCTGCTTGGTGGCCAAAGTCCTTTCTGAGTCCGAGATTCACCAACGATGAGTCCGGTACTGATCCGGGGGCAGGCATCCGACATAGAACAGTTCATGGCCACAGTTAAAGCTTAATTTTTAAAAACCTTTCATCAGGGAAGGAAGCTCTTTATAGTAAATGACTGCATTGCTGGAAATCATCTGCAGTGTAGCCTTCATTCTATTCCTTAGTCATTATGGTTTGCATCACATGGTCTTTTCTCAAACATCAGCCTGGTGAACCAGCGATGAAATTGCATTTCTCTGAATTAGAGTACAGATTATTATGGGAGAAAAAAGACATTTTAGGGGAAATGTTCATGTTTATGTTTGACTAAATGTGAAAAGCTTAACGGCCTCAGAGGCAGTTAAAGGAGAGCTGGCGAGGGAACATGGGGCCGTCGCCCCTTGTTGCTCGGGATGTGTCTCTGGATGCGTGGAGGTGAAACACTCTGACTTTTCGAATCCTGACATAGAGTCAGTTTGGGGTGTACTTCCCGTGGGGCGAGGAAAATACAGCATTCCCGAGAGTTCTTATTTTCATCTCCAAGCTCTCACACACACGAGACAATCAATAAATGGTTGTTGAAATACACTGGAAAAGTCTATTCCAAGGGACCCCCCACGCCCCTTCTTTCTTGCCCACACATTTGGGCTTCTCTGTAGTTTCCACACGGGAAAGGCCAGTCTTAGGATTGGAACAGTTTTGGTGCTGCTGATGGGAATAAGCAAGGAAAACGGAAGCCTGGGAAAGAGACTGATTGCTCACTTGGCCTTATCGCTGTAGCTCTGACGGCGGGTGTCGCCTGGCTGGGATGTGCAGGGGGATGATGAGCGCCAGGCCCTGGTGTGAGTGTGACCTGCTGCCCAGCCCCTCCTAGTCAGCCTGCAATCTCCCCCTCGCCACTGTTCCTTCTGATCTGTGCCCCGGACAGATAGGAGCCACTTGATGGGAAGTGAAGTAATAGAATTCAGTGACATAATTGTGAACTCTGTGGCTGTGGCTGTGAACTCTGATTGTGGCTTTTATAGGGTATCAGAGACATCTCTTGGGGCGCTCAAAGGCTCAAATATACAGATAGGATAGGACAATTGCCGTGTGCTTTATTCTACTTTCTGTTTTTCCTCATAACCATCTGCTGGTTATGTTACGTATTTGTTTATGCTGATGTCAAGTATGAGACCTAGATAGAGCATTTTTGTTGTACTATCGTTTCTACTGCCCTCTTTTATCTGTGAGTTCTCATAGCGGTCAGGGCCCATGGTTTCCAAATGCCTGTGTTGCGAGAGCTCCAGTAAGGATAGAGACCTTTCTCCAGAGATTTGTTTTGCCTACAGATTCTAGATGAATGGATGAGTGCAAGGTCATAACCTATAATGGACATTATTTAGGGCAGGGTTACCATGAACCAGTCACTGTACTGATGGCTTTTGAGGTAGGATCTCCCTAGTAACTTTCTTAGGTAAGCGTGATCTCATTTAGTAGATGTAGAAGCTGCAGCTCAGAGAGGTTGTGTATACAACTTGGGGGTCACACAGCTAGTAAGGGCCCTTCCTAATATTAGGGCTCACATCTTTCTGACCCCAGAGTGGGAGATGTTCCTTAGCAGGCCTGACTATCTCAGTGTAATCGTTGCTACAAATGACATTTCTGTGATGTCAACGCCATGTCATAGCAGTGTTAGGACACTTCAGGTTTAAACTTCTCCAAGTTCTCTTCAGGAAGTGAAATTTTTGTATTTGTATTTTTAGCAATTTGTAATTTCTGGTAAATGTCTCATTACTTTATTTTACTTATTTTGGGAAGTTATTGTGACCCTCAGTTTGGATTTTTATTGTTTCTGGAGGTTTTTAATACTTTTTAATTGTTTGCACTGTAACTTTTCTTTGCATATCAATTATTTTAGTCAGTTCAGCTACTATTTTAACAGCTTTACTCTTTTGTTTGCTCCATCCATTTAAATTTATATTGAATAAATGTCCTCATGATTCCCGAGCTTACTGATTTTGTATTCTAATTCTGTATAGCCTTGTATCTCATGCATCTAATTTTTAAACTTTTTATTTCTATACAACTACCACCAACCAGAGTACTAACATTTAACTTACTATAAAGCCGGTGAAAGAAGGATAAGTTATTCAGGTTTTAAAAACATTTTTAAAGTCGTCCTGATCATAGAAAGTCCTGCTGTATTAGAAATTTTATTTTTAGTGGAGCTATATCTTATTTGTTGAGGAACTGGTCAAACACTTTTATCCATAGTGTGTTGGAGAACAAGTTGGTCATCCTAAATTCTTCAGGAGCTGTCTTTCTCTTCTGAGATGGCTCAGCAAACCAGAGCACTCATTTACTCCACGACTGTGAGAGTGCTCCCCCTGGGTGCTCTGAAGCATCAACGCCAGGCCTGCTGTGGTTTCTGACTTGGCTCAGCATAGAGTTTTGTAGGACAGGCAGGAACGCAGCTGGTGCCTGAAGGCAGCAGTAGCCGTGCTCTGAGAAGGACAAGCTCACTGCCATGGGTTGGGCAGGGCTCGCTGGTAGTTTCCATGTGTGTGCATACCTGCACGCTTATGTGATCTTTCTCCTGTGCTCTGCTGCTACCAAAGAGGATTTAGGAGCACTCTCAATGGAAAACACTTAAGGGGATATTTATGAGTATAATGAGAAGGAAAGCAAGGCCTTTTAGAGGAGGACATACTTTAATGGAAGAGCTGGGGCTTTGACAGGTGGGAGGAGGGATGGCAGGGCCCAGGATATTTGTGGGCAGTGCTGGAAATGAGGTAGATATGTTGATGGACCATCAGTGGACTGGTGACCCCACAGAAAATCCAGAAGAGATAAGGCTGCTTGTGGAAGAGCTGAGTGGCATGGTAAGGAGGATGGGCTTTATCATGAGGCATGGGGATCTGTATGTACTTGGGCAGGAGGGTGATTTGTGGAAAATGATGTTATAGCAAGATTAATCAGGCAGAAAAATGGATTGGATGGGAAGAAATATGAAGGAGAGAGTCAAGTTGGGAAATGTTTGCTGTAATGAAAGTGCATGAAAATTAAGCAGATAATCAAGGGAATGGAAAGGAAGGGAGAGAGAACTCTGAAGGAGGCACATTATGAAGAGTGAGTGTATGTGAGGGGAAAGGGGGGTGAGTACTCTAGAATTTCTGTTGAAGAAGCTTCCAGTTGGCAAAACAACTGGAAGGAGAAAGGGGCCCGTAGGCAGTGTGCTTTGATGTTGTATTGATGTAACAAGCTGACTGTTTTTAATAAGATTGTGTGTTGATTTGGCGTGGTCTGTTGTGGCAGGGTTCTGCCTGATGAATACAGTGGCTGTTTCTCTCCCTACTCCAGACTCTTTTGGCAGGGCCACACGGGCGAATTGGAGTCCAAGATGGCTGAGACCCATGAGGGTGTAGGCCTGAGAAGCTGGCATTGTCATCAGGCATGTGGTCAGAGATAGGTTGGTCAGGGGCCCAGTAGCTCTTGTCATTCCACCAGTCAAATGTTTGAATGAATGAAGGCTTGAGCATGAGGGAATAAGTTCAGGATTAGTGTTGATTTGAAGAGTTTGGTGATTATTTAGGAGGAAGTAATGTCCCTACGGATGAATGAACAGTGACAGTCAGGGGGGAAAAGCCAGTTATTAGTGACGGAAGCTTTCTAAAACCATGTTCCACTGCAATATAGAAAGACTGAGTTTTGAAAATAAAACAATTACGAGGCATGGTTAACTTACACAAATATTATAGATTATACATACTGCATTATTATCTTGTTTTTGAACATTTGTTTTTCAAAATGGCCAAGGCAGGGATTGATTGTACACACATTTCAAAATTTGTTCTGGGGTTTACAGAGAAAGAGAACAGAGCAAAATCTTAGTGCAAAAATCGTGTTAGGGGTTGGGCTGTTCTCGAAATTTGTTTAGCTTTGCATTCATCTTAATGTTGAGGGATATCAAAAATAGCCCTGTAAAATTTTCTGGTTTTTAGGCTATACATATGACACTTTAAGAAGTTACCTTATACAGTTTAATAGCTTTGTGGTGAAACTGGCCTTCATGTAATCCAACCCCGAGAGCCAGTGGAACGTGGAGGAGAGTGAGGATAAATAAGGGTTTCAATTTGGCTCCACCACCTAATGCTATGTGGTCTTGGACAAGTTTCTTCAACTCTCGTGTTCTTCATTTTAAGATGGTGATTTTTCTCTCCCTCTTCCCCGGTCGCTATGAGGTTGGCAGTAATGTATGGAGCCGGCAGTCCTCCACACGTCTTACCCCATGGCAGACACCTGGCAAATGTTATTAGTTCGCTCACTTTCCTCTTACAGGATCCTCTCTGTTTTTGCATCACTGTCCTTAGAGTGATACAGATCAGTTCTGTAAGTGGAGACTGTTGTTCTTACCTTTGGAAGTGGTTTGGGGATTGTGACCAAGAAAGCATTCTGGGAATAACACCCCCGATCTTTGCTAGCTGCCTCACCTCCTAGGGAGAAGTGTGGTCCTGGAACTTGGTAGGGAAAATCTGTAAGTTCGAGCAAAAGAGTATGGATTCTGAGCAGGCTGAAAACCCCTGCTGTCCCTTACTGGTTACGTGGCTTTGGTAAGTAACTTAACTTTTGAGTCTATTTCTGCAAAATATGATTGAGATGCCAGCACACACGGATGTTGGGAGGCTCACATGGGGTGATGTTTGTCTAAAGACACACAACAGAACTCAGGGATAGGCTTGAAGGGAAAGTGGGAGGCAAGGTCCAGAGTATGGAGACCTCACCGGGCATATTCAGGTGTTGCTGGGCCCGTTACTTACAAAGTTCAAAGAGAAAATAAAGGGGAAAAGGATATTACTGGTTGATCTTTTTAAAGCATAATGAAATTCTTATTTATAAAAATGGCAAAATTACTTATGAAATAACTTACCATGCTTGCTTAAATAACCTGTTAACTTGTTAGGGGACATAGCCAAGGCACAGAGATAATTTGAGAGTGCAGAGAATCATAATGGAGTCCCAGGAGACATTAATAGAGGCAAACCAGTCAGTTACTTCTCATGACCTGCATGGTCCCTTTCAATGAAGGGCTGTCTGCCTACCTTTTGGGTAGTTGCCGAATTAATGGAATTTTAGGGAGGTAGTAAGAGAAATAAAATAAAAACAAGTAAAGCTATTTTTTAAGTCTGTAAAACCTTTGACAGATCATAAGGCTTTATGAGTATGATGATCAAGACACATGAGCTTCTCCTGTTGTATTCAATGGCTTAAGCCAAGAACAAAATTTTGCAATCATATTATTTGGATGAATGAATCAAGCCAAAAAGTATACTCATGCTAAAGGGCATTCTGGATGGCAAATCTCACTTTTGTGAGATAACATATCTGTTTTAGTATACTTCATGTAAAGTAGACTCTATTGGGAAGGAAATATCTCAAAAAGCTCGGGCATTTCCTAGCAGTCCTAAAACTCTGGGCCATGGTGACGCACCGTGTGGCCACCGTCCATCAGCTGATTCTGCGTTGCTCCACACAAGAGGCATCTAAAAGTGTCCAGTCTCTCAAGGCTCATGATGAGTTATGAGCTGAAGCGAGCCCTTCTCCAGACCTCCTGGCAGAAATCAGCTGTGTGGGGGAAGCTGGCCATGGAAGGGGGAATGCTCCCTTTTTAAAAATGGAGGTGCAGATTCTTTTTTTTTTTTTTGATACACTGTAAAGGAGAAAGAATTCGTACCCCAAAGAGTAAGCTGGTAAGAGTAAGCTGGAGACCGTGGTAAGAATTGCTGCTCGCAGCATCTAGCTCATAGCCAGCCAGCCTTACCCACTCAGAAATAATTACTTTCAAACTGAGCATCATTTGCAGAGAGATAGCTCCCAAACAGCTGTGTCAGCTTTAGAATGTGTGGAAAAGTCTCAAGAATAAACCGTAAAGTAGGGTTTGGAAATTAAAAAAGAAAAAAAAAAAAGAAATTCAAGGATATTTTGAGGTGGAGGTGGTTATTAGCAACAGTTTACAAAAATACTGAACAGTCGAGTTGGGAGTTCATTTCGTTCCTGTGGCGTCTTCCTATTTATCTTCCTGATATATTTGTCTCCTCGGTTACCATAGCGCTGCTCATTGGTATTCCTCGGCGCTGCGGTGTTGCTGTGAATCCCTTTGTAATTGCACTGAACTCAAGAGAATTTTTACTTTTTTAGGCCTCGCTCAAGCTCCGGGCCCCCCTTTTCTTCTTTTGTGGGGCAGCTTTAATTTTGCGCAAAAATGATAGCCACCGCCCTGCTCCTTTTTGTCTCGTAGGCAGGAGGGTCAAGCAGCCGCCTTCACGTCTGATGTCACTGCTAATATATGTCCTTCCCAAGAAGGCAGTGCTTGCTATCTCCACCCCTGGGGACTATAAACATCCTTTTTTTTTCTGAGCTGCAGGCTCTGTCAGCCCTATGCTCCCGTTCTCAGTCACGGAGTGTGTGTGTGTGTGTGTGAGGGGGGGGGAATCTTTCAGAGGGGAATAACTATTTTTCTTCAAGAACACCTTCCTCTTGCACTTCCCTTTGCTTCAAAAGTGAGGGGTTCCCAGGGCCCTCACCATTTTCTCCAGCCCCGGATGGGCATTTGTGCTTGGCTGCTGGGGGAGATGTTTGCAAGTGCAGTGACACCTGCAAATTACTTCTAGGAGGTAACTGGGTTTAACAGGTTGTAACTGTCGGCTTCTTCGATTGTGGCCGATGAAACTGCTTTTATCTTCCAGTCTGAATACTGAAGGCAGAAAGACATGGAATTAATTACATGTGAATTATCCTTGTATCTGTCAATTACTGCAGTGATTTTGGGGGTTTGGAGTAATGTATATTGTAGATACAATTACTCTTTTTGGATCCCATAGATTAAATTCATTGAAAGATCCCTCTAGAGATGCATTAGCTGCACTTTGCCTCCAGCTTCTCTTCCATGGAGTCAGTTTCAAGTTCAAATACATTTTGTCTGATAAATTGACTACACATGGAGGAACTAAAGAGAGCAATTATGTGTGACATCAAATAAATGACTCAGTGGCAAGGTATATTCTATTTAGGTCAGAGCAATTCAAAATGTGAGAAAACATGATTTAGCTGGCTGGACTGAAAGACAGTTAAAATTACTGGATGGAAAGAATCACTTTGCATTCTGAGGTTTGGTAATGGGAGATATGTAATATTTATTGTGTTGGCTGTGAGATGATTGTGTGTGAGATGGTTGCCATTGTTTATGTGGGTATTGTTTAATGTGATAATGTGTGAGTACAATCTTTATGTGTAATATACAGTAGTGTTGGCTAAGGTGAGGGAGGGTGATATATGGCTGAACCTGTTAAACCATGATAAGCCCATATATTTTGCTCTTTAGAGAGTTAATTGGGGAGGCGGTATCCTAGAGTAGGGAGTGGGCACCTTCTGTGGTTAACTGAGTGTTTTCCCCTCAATCTTCACTTCCCCCTTTTAGAACTGTGTGCCTATGCCTTTGCCTTGTGACTTTGTAGGACCTTCCATTAGAAGAGGCACTATTGCCCCATTGATGTTGGGTGTGGCCATATGTTTCATGCCTGTCAGTGGGGTTTTGCAAAAACGATGTCCCCAGAGATCTTAGGTGTGTTTCTGTGCATTGGCTTGCCTCTGGTTCTCCTGCCATCCACTCTAGGAAGAACAGGTTCTGGTTAGCTACCAGTCTAAGGACAATATAGAGACACAGGGAGCAGAAGTGAGTCCAGTTTGAAACCTAGAGCCAAGCAAGACTGTGACAACTGACTTGCAGACCTGGGAGCAAGAAAAATAAATGATTATAATTATAAGTCACTGACTCTGGGGGCTTGTTATACAGCATGATTGTGGAAATAGCTAATAGATGTGCATACTGAAAAATAAATAAACTGCTTTTGTAAGAATTTCATTTCAGTTAATAAGCTCCTTTTACATTCAGATCCTTGTTTTTACCCTATCAAGACATCAGTGTTCTGTTGCTCATAACTGAGTGGTATGCTTTGGCTGCAATGCAGTGATATCCTTTGCTGGCACGATTGCATGACTAGAAGTTGCATGACTATATCCTTTTAAATATTAATATAATTAGACATGCCCTTATACATGTATTTTGAGGATTTTATATATTTTAAAAACTTTATGTAGGCTTTTTTGATTTTTTTCATAAAGAACATTTAAATGAAAAATATCTTAAAAAAAACATGTAAAAGTGTTTATAGCTAAATTCATCATAGTTTAGGGAGAAAATAGTAGAGGATGTTAGGAAGGCAGTTCAGAGTGAGGGCAGGAGAGATGAGGCTGGAGCTGTGCCACCCAGGGACAGTGCTGTGAGATTGCACCATGACTGTGTCAGCAAGGGCCCTCTTAAATCTGCTGGTGGGAGTTCATGGCTCCTGCTGCCCTCATGGACTTGTGGATTGTGGCCCTCTGGCACTAGTGTCCCTGCAAGCCCAGGAACCTCTGTCATCACCCTGAGCAGAAAGAAGATTCTGCTCCCTGTGTTCTCTTCTGAATTAAAGGCTCTTATAGGTCCGTCTGATTGGTAGTGCTGAGGTGAGGTCACATGCCTGTTGCACAGCTTCGAGCAAGGTTGAGAAAGTGAGTTTACAGCTCCTTCCTTGGAGACTTAAAATATGAGAAGTCCCCAAAACTTAGGTAAGTTGTTTAAAAGATTCCCAATAGTCATAGAACATGAACAATGTCCACATAAATCCATAATACCAATTTAAAAACCAACCTTTAATTACTACTAAATAGTGTTGTGATCTTTAAAAAGTGAAAATGAAGTTAATTTATCCAATTACTTTTTTTCAAAAGAGGAATGCTAATATAAAACAAAAAAACCCCAGGGGAGGAGACAAGATGGCGGAGAAGTAGCAGCTGAGACGACATCAGGTAGCAGGAGATCAGCTAGATAGCTTATCAAACCATTGCGAACACCTACAAATCCAACGGGAGATTGAAGAGAAGAAGAACAGCAATTCTAGAAACAGAAAATCGACCACTTTCTGAAAGGTAGGGCTGGCGGCGAAGTGAATCCAAAGCAACAGGAGGATAGACCGCGGGGGAGGGGCCGGCTCCCGGCAAGCGGCAGAGCAACGGAGCACTAAATCGGGACTTTTAAAAGTCTGCTCCACGGAGGGACACCGCTCTAGAGGCTAAACCGGGGTGAAGCCCACGCGGGGTCAGCGTGGCCCCAGGTCCCGCAGGGTCACAGAAGGATCGGGGTGTCTGAGTGTCACAGAGCTACCAGGTATCGGAGCGGGGAAGCCGGCTACAGAGACAGAGCCGAGGAGTGAGCTCTCAGCTCGGGGTTACCTTGAACCGGTCGCAGGCTGGGTGAGCTCAGAGCGCGGCCAGAGGCGAGGGAGATGGGAGAGGCTGGGGCTTTTCTCTGAGGGTGCACTGAGGAGTGGGGCCCCGAAATCTTGGCTCCTCCGGGCCGGAGACTGGGAGGCCGCCATTCTCATTCCCGTCCTCCGGACTCTACGGAAAGCGTTCAGGGAACCAAAGCTCCTGAAAGCGAACCCAAGCGGATAACTTAGCCCGGCCCCTGGTAAGGGCGATGCAGCTCTGCCTCGGGCAAAGACACTTGAGAATCACTACAACAGGCCCCTCCCCTAGAAGATCAACAAGAAATCCAGCCAAGACCAAGTTCACTTACCAAGGAGATCAGCAGAATTCCAGAGGAGGAGAAAGCAAAGCACAGAATTCATGGCTTTCTCCCCATGATTCTTTGTCTTGCAGTTAATTTAATTTTTTCTTTAATTTTATTTTTTTTTCTTCTGCTAAATTTTTTTTAACTTTTACCCTTTTCTTTTTTAACGTTTTTTAACTAGTTTATCTTAACAATACCTTTCCAAAAAATAATAATCTTTTTTGAACCTTCATTATTATTGTCATATTTTATCCTTCATAGTATTTAACTTTATATTTTGTATACACATAGGGTTTTTTTTCCTTCTAAAAAATTTGGGGTACAACTTCCTCTAGTAGATCAAAATATACCCTAAATCTAGCTCTGGGCTTGTTCTAGTCTCCAGCCTGAGCAAATTCTCTCCACTTTCTTTTTCTTTATTCTCCCAACCAACTTACTTTATCAACTCCTTTTTTTAGAAATTTAAAAAAAATTATTTTCATCTTTATAGGCATATTCCATCCCTTCATTGTGTTTACCCTTATATACGTTTTTCATTCTTTAAAATTTTAGGAGGTAGTTTCTTCTAAGAGACCAAAATACACCAAAATTAAGTGGGTGACCCTGTTCTAGTCACCAGTCTAATATATATCTATTTTTTCTTTTTTCTTTTTTTTCTTAAAAAAATTTTTTTTTCTGAACTTCTTTTTATCCCCGTTCTCCCCCCAATGATTTGGGGTCTCTTCTGATTTGGTTAAAGTGCATTTTCCTGGGGTCTTTGCCACCCTTTTAGTATTTTATTTGTTCCTTCATATATTCTTATCTGGAAAAAAATGACAAGGCGGAAAAACTCACTATAAAAAAAAAGAACAAGAGGCAGTACCGAAGGCTAGGGACCTAATCAATGCAGACATTGGTAATATGTCAGATCTAGGGTTCAGAATGACGATTCTCAAGGTTCTAGCCGGGCTCAAAAAAGTCATGGAAGATATTAGAGAAACCCTCTCCGGAGATATAAAAGCCCTTTCTGGAGAAATGAACTAAAATCTAACCAAGTTGAAATTTTTAAAAAAAGCTATTAATGAGGTGCAATAAAAAATGGAGGCTCTTACTGCTAGGATAAATGAGGCAGAAGAAAGAATTAGTGATATAGAAAACCAAATGACAGAGAATAAAGAAGCTGAGCAAAAGAGGGACAAACAGCTACTGGATCACGAGGGGAGAATTTGAGCAATAAGAGACCGCATAAGATGAAACAACATTAGAATAATTGGGATTCCAGAAGAAGATGAAAGAGGGGAGCAGAAGGTATATTGGAGAGAATTATTGTAGAGAATTTCCCTAATATGGCAAAGGGAACAAGCATCAAAATCCAGGAGGTGCAGAGAACCCCCCTCAAAATCAACAAGAATAGGTCCACACCCCGTCACCTAATAGTAAAATTTACAAGTCTTAGTGACAAAGAGAAAATCCTGAAGGCAGCCTGGGAAAAGAAGTCTGTAACATACAATGGTAAAAATATTAGATTGGCAGCAGACTTATCCACAGAGACCTGGCAGGCCAGAAAGAACTGGCATGATATATTCAGGGCACTAAACGAGAAAAACATGCAGCCAAGAATACTATATCCAGCTAGGCTATCATTGAAAATAGAAGGAGAGATAAAAAGCTTCCAGGACAAACAAAAACTGAAAGAATTTGCAAACACCAAACCAGCTCTACAGGAAATATTGAAAGGGGTCCTCTAAGCAAAGAGAGAGCCTAAAAGTAGTAGATCAGAAAGGAACAGAG